>CANXYC010255890.1:0-16998 GCA_948193065.1 Aleurites moluccanus | reverse complement strand
ATGTTGAGATGAATGTTATATATATGGATTTTGGGATTGATGATGGAGATCCAGAGGGATCAGTAGTTGGAGATGATTGTGAATATTATAGAAGTGTTTTTGTTTGATTTGATTTTTGGGCATAGTCCTATTTTAGGGGAAATGTTGTCGAATTTTTCTTAACATTTTTATATTTATTTAAGTTGTATTTTGTTTGTTGCATGCCATATAGATAGTCTATTGGGTTCTACGTGGTACTGGTCGCTTATGCATCACCCGTACCCTAGGACCGTCGAGACTCTCGGGATGGGTTGTGATAGTATTGAACCGTAATTGGATACCCATAGCCTCCTAAAATTTTTGCAAAAATTGAGATGTAAACTGTGTACCCTTGTTTGATATAATCACCAAAGGAACTCCATGAAGTCGCACAATCTTATCCACATACAACTGTGCGTACTGAGCTGCCGTATAGCTGGTCTTTACCTCCAGAAAATGAGCATACTTTGTTAATCGATCAACAATCACCCAAATAGAATCATATACCCTCGAAGTCCGTGGTAGACCAACTATAAAATCCATAGTCACCTGTCCCCATTTCCACTCAAGCAACTCTATCTCCTGAAGTAGCTCTGATGGCTCTGATGCTCAAACTTAACTTGCTGACAGGCTAAGCATTTTAACACAAACTGAGCAACATCTTTCTTCATCCCTGGCCACTAATAAACATATCTCAAATCATGGTACATCTTGGTAATCCCTGGATGTACACTGTATGCAGAATAGTGTGCCTCTCGCATAATCCAATCCTGTAGCCCATCAAAATTTGGTACACATATGCGTCTCCCACATGTCAATACCCCATCCTCTACTGTGAACTCTGTCATCCTCCTATTCTGTACCTCTCCCTTAAGCTTCATTAGATAAGGATCTCTGTCTTGAGCCACTTTTATATCATCTAGCAATAGTGACTTCGCCCGAAATTAGGCTATCAGAGCCTGGTTCTGATCTTGGGAATCCAAATCCAACTCTACTCCCATATCTGCCAACTCCCTCATCTCTCAAATCAATGGCCTCCTTCCAATCATAATATGAGCAAGACTACCCATCGATTTCCTGCTCAGTGCATCCGCCACTACATTGGCCTTCCCTGGGTGATAGAAAATCTCGCAGTCATAATCCTTGAGAAGCTCTACCCATATGCGCTGCCTAAGATTCAGATTCTTCTACTGAAATATATACTGTAGACTCTTATGATCAGTATATATCTCGCACTTCGATCTATACAGGTAATGTCTCCAAATCTTCAAAGCAAATATCACAGTTGACATCTCCAAATCATGAGTTAGATAATTTGCTTCATGCTTCTTTAGCTGGAAAGAAGCATAAGCAATTACCCTACCAATCTGCATCAACACACACCCTAGGCCAATCCGAGAAGCATCACAATATAGAGTGAATTTCTTCCCCTTAACTGGTAATGCCAATACTGAAGCACTGGTAAGGCAATACTTCAAAGTCTGGAAGCTACGGTCACACTCATCCGTCCAGACATACCGCTCCTATTTCCTCATCAGTCTAGTCAGTGGAGCTTCAATCCGGGAGAAATTCTTCACAAACCTCCCATAGTATCCATCCATACCCAGCAAACTGCTTACCTCTGAAACACTGATAGGCTGTGGCCAATTAGCAACCGCCTCAATCTTCTGAGGATCCACCTTAATCCCATCCTTGCATATCTCATGACCCAGAAAATACACTTCGGTTAGCCAGAACTGACATTTAGATAATTTAGCATACAATCGATGCTCCCGAAGTGTCTGCAAAATGATTCTCAAATGCTCCACATGCTCCTCCTCACTCCTGGAATAAATAAGTATGTCATCAATGAATACGATTACAAACTTATCCAAATAAGACCTGAACACCTTGTTCATCAGATCCATGAAAGCCGCCGGTGCATTGGTCAACCCGAATGGCAACACCAAAAACTCATAATTCCCATATCAAGTCCTGAAAGCAGTCTTGGGTATATCACTCTGCTTAATTTTCAACTGATGATACCCAGACCTTAGATCAATCTTTGAAAAATGGCTAAGCCCTTGCAGCTGATCAAATAAATCATCTATCCGAGAAAACGAATACTTGTTCTTCGCTGTGACTTTGTTCAGCTGCCTGTAATCTATACACATCCTCAATGAGCCATCTTTTTTCCTTACGAACAGTACCGATGCACCCCAAGGAGAACTGCTCGATCTAATAAACCCTCTATCTAATAGCTCCTGTAACTGTATCTTCAATTCCTTCAACTCATCTGGACCCATTTTGTATGGTGGAATAGATATTGGGTCTGTGCCTGCATGCACCTCTATCTTAAACTTTATATCCCTTTCAGGGGGCAATCCTGGCAACTCCTCAGGAAATACATTAGGAAACTCCTGAACTACCAGTATCCGATCCAACTGTACTGAAGACTGCTGTACATCTAATACATGTGCCAAATAGGCTGAACAACCTTTCCCAATCATCCTCCCAGCCTGGATAGCAAAAATCAGGTTAACCCAGAACTCCAGAATCTCACCCTGAAACTCAAACTCAGGCTGCCCCTCAGGATAGAATCTAACTCTCTTCCGATAACAGTCTATAACTGCTCGATGTCTCATCAAACAATCCATACCCAAAATCACATCCAACTCTAATACGGGCAACTCAATCAAATCAACACGCAAAATATGATCATTAATCTCAACAATATAATCAGGGTAGTAATAATCAACATCAACACTGATACCCATAGGAGTGGCAATCATCAATGCCATATCTAATAACCTCCTCTCCTTATTCAATTTAGGTGCAAAATGTGGTGACACAAAAGAATGAGTAGCACCTGAATTGAATAAGGCATCAATAATTTCATTCTGAATCAAGATAGTACCTGTGACAACATTGTCTGATCTCTGGGCATCCTAGGTGTTGACTGCAAATACTCTGCCCTGGCCCCTACCAGTTGGAGCCTGACTACCACTGGGAGCCTATCCTCCCCTACCTCTGCCTCTAGTTGTAGCCTCTCTACCCAGATTCTGACTAGCCTGAACCACTGGCTGAGAAACCATGACAGATGCCTGCTGATCAGCCCTCAATGGACAAGTGTTAGCATAATGGCCCTGCTGGCCACACCTCAAACATGTACCAGTCCGTCTCTAACACTCCCCTCCATGTCTCCGACCACAAAACCCACAAGCTAGAACTTCAGGTACCTGTGCCACTGGTCTAAAAGAGCCCTATGAATAAGCAGGTGTAGACCATATCACAGTGGTCCCCTACCCTATACTCTCTACCTCTGACTACCACCTGATGATCTCTGCTCAAATAGAGGTACCAGCTTTACCTGCCTAGGATGGGAGCTACTCCCCCCTCCTAACATGTGATCCTAGACCACCTTTCCTCTTCCGGTCCCTCTTGGCTCTCTCAGTCTTATACTTTTCCTCCATCTGTGTAGCCTTGTCAATCACTGTAGTTAATGAAGTGAACTTTGTAGCTAACAAGGCATTATGCAGTGCAACATACAAACCCCTCCGAAATCTACTAATCATATATGCCTCTATAGGTACAATGTGAGCAGCATACCTACTCAACCGAATAAACTCCTCTGCATGTTCCTCTACAGATCTGTCCCCCTGCTCAAGCTGCTCAAATATGATAAAATTACAGGTCCTCATACCCTCTATAATAAACTCATCAATCAAACCCTGTCTGAACTCTGCCCATGTAGGTGGGTGCTCCCTATAAAGTCTGGGCTCCATATGTCTTGAGAACCAAGTCCATGCTTTACCCTTAAGCAATAGACTAACCAACTCAACTGATCTCAACTCTGAACAAGGTAGTCTCCTCACTACCTTCTCCACCTCCTCCAAGAAGTCAACTGGATCTGTACCTCTATCTCCCTTGAACTCAGGTAAGTTTAGCTTCAGAAAGCTAAACATGGATACTCCACCCTCCTCAATCTCTCTCCGACCTCCCTGTACAACTGGCTCCCTCTGAGCTCCCATTGGTTGCATAGGAGCCGGTGCTACAGGAACTGCCTCTAGTACTACTGGTGGAGGTACTACTGCAGGAGCAGGTGGTGGCTGTGCCTGCTGTCTCTCCTGTCTCATCTCTGTCATCTCCCTCCATAAATCCAATAACCCTTTCATCACCTCTACTCTCTAGGGGTCATCGCCCCTCTCAGAATCCTCTAAAGCCCATCGAGATTGAGACGGACCCTCAGATACAACAATCTCTTTAACCAATGACTCATTGGAGGCAACCTCAGCCTCCCTGGTATCTCTGTCCTTGTTGTCAGACATCTCTGAAATCTATCGGGAAAATGATAACAATCTCAGAAAATGACAGAAACACAGAATAATAACATATAACAGACGATAAAAGCAAAGGACGACAAAGGAAATCCTATGCTCTATGGTATACTTAATTCTACCCCATTATGTACTTAGTCACTATTCCTCTGTAATTTAGTCACTATTCATCTGTAACCTGGTGCTCTAATACCATCTCTGTCATGACCCGTTTTTCCAGATCGCGATGGTCCTAGGGTACGGGAGATGCCAATGGCGACCGACACCTGTAGAACCCAGTATCACATGCATCAACTATAAACCTCAAGTAATTATTCATTTTAGTTAGTTATCATCCATTATATTATATTGTAATTCATTCTGTAAGGTTTATGCAATTGGCTGTAACAATCATATACCATACCACAATATCATCATATAACATCATCAACATAATAATATCATCATCATATACATGTTCATCTCCTAGCTAACCCATACATACCCATAAAGCAGCTAGATAAAAAACACCAAGAATAATAGTAATCCAGTAATCCAGAAAATATACATCAAATACTATGGAAGAAATCCTCGGAAGATGGACGATAGGATTCTGCACTCTACTCCTCTCCTGAAATGGATAAACAATGAAATGGTGAGTATAGATGATACTCAGTGAATTTACATGCATCATCAATGAAATATAGGCTCAAGTGCTGTTATACTCATGATAAGGAATAATGGTACAGTAACAATCATGTAAGTTTACAGAATATGTATCAGATATCAATAGGAATAACAATGGTCATAGCAAGTTATAAAAATCATATGGTAAGACAGACAGAGGGCCATGAAACACGTAGACTATGTGTAGTCACACAGTCGATCATATATCACATAGGCATAAGACTGATCAGGTCCTATGGCTAGGACCAATAACCCTTCCCAGCTAGGGCATCAATATCAATGTGCATATTGCCGACAGTATGTACTCACTATCCTGTCGGTGAGGCAGCTCTGTCAAACCACATTTAGGTTAATAGAAATGAATAATATGTCAATAGATACCATTATGCAATAATGGTATCATCATTGTCAATATAAACAATATCATTCAAATCAAGTAGTATTTGAATCAATGGCATAGTAGAATACAATATATAAACAAGGATATAGGTTATTGTAAACAATAATGGTATGGAATAAAAGTTGGTTCGGTGAAAAAAATTGGTAGGTAAATTGGCATGCCGACGTCGCTGGCGATAATGGAATTCAAATGGTAGGCCTATGGAATACAAACTAATAGGCCAATGGCAAATGAACTAGGCATTTCATCGAACACTTGGTGGGCATACAATGGCAAGCCAATAGGTTAGGTCTTGGTGCAAATTTGACTTGCCCAATTCAATCAATACAAAGTCACATTGGCAAATAAAGTATAGGCATCAAGAAACACAATTAAATAAACATCAAATAGGATCAAATGGCAAGGGAAAATCAAGCAAAAACCAAATAATTTCAAAGGCAAATAAATGGCAAAGTGGTTCGGCCAAATGGGGAATTTCACCAATGGTTTCCATTCATCAATTCAATCAAATAGGCATGTAATTTGACGCAATATAAACTCACCTAAGCCTCCAAATCACCTTTGCACAAGCCAAATTCACCAATTTTCCCAAATAGCCAATATAGAACACTTTGGTTCCAAATTCAATTCTACATCAAATGAACCATCAATTAGTTACCTAAACATATCCAATTGACTAATTCTAACATCAATTAATATAAATGAACTCTAAATCATCAACTCATTTCATACAACTTCAAAATAGCCAACAAATTTAGGGATTTCATCAAATTTGCATCAATTGATGCAATTAACCATCATACCCATTCAATTCAACCTAAATAACATCTAATGGAACCATAAAGCCAAACAAAACTCATTCTTACCTCAAGTTCACTAAGATGGATGAATGATCCAAGTGATTATTCCTTGAAATCCATATCTCCTTTCTACAAATTGAAGATGGATATGAGTTAAGCTAGGTTGATTTGCTATTTTTCTATCAACTTTCCTTAGAAATCTATAAGAAATGAGATGAATTAATGGAAGAAAAGGAAGGAAAATGGTTCGGCTTCACCATGGAAGGAAGAAGAAAAGATGAACTGAAAATAGCTAAGGCAAAATATAAAGAAAAATCAATTTGCACAATTACAACTAACTCCCCCAATTCTCATCCATTACACTTTGGTCCAAAATCTTCTGTAATTTATTCTGTCAATTCTGTCTGGAATTAGGTATCAGAGTGGGGGATTCAATAAGCTTATTTTAATTTATTCTTATTTATAAAAATAATTCCGGAGTCATTTTGTAACCCCGACCAACCAATTTTTACTATTCACCTTAAACTTCCATTTATTTATAAAAATACCATTGGTTATTTTTTCAGTGTTCCTAAATGATTTTCACTTCTTTATTTTTACCAAAATTAAACATAAATTATAATGATCTTTTACCCCTAGATCAACTTCAGAAATTCTTCCGTTGATCGGACTGCTTATTTCTCGGCAATGTTCCCGACACTGCCGCTTTCCGGAAAAGTTTCAAGTTTACTTTTTAACTGTGTCTCTAAAATTATTTTCCATCATTTCAAAACTAATGGACCACATACTGAGAATTAATTCATGCATGATAGTTATAACTTTTTAGGGTATTATATTCTATAACACATTTATATCATACCACTATAATATTTATTATTTACATACTAAGTTATATTTTCTATTACAAATCATACACAAAATAAACATGGAGCAGTACGAAAATATAATACACAAAATATAGTGAAAGACTATGTTAGACCTTTAGTATCCTAACATGCTCATTTTGATGGGTACAAACAACTAATTAATCAACTAACTTTTTTTGTTTGTTTATATGTAAGATTCACTTTTCAGAATTACAGGTTACTAGTATGTAGCGTCTCTATTTAAGAAAGTAGTCCCGCTATTAATGGACATAGGGACAAAATATGAGATGCAGACTTAGTCACACACACTACTTAATAAGTCGCGCCAACTATAAAGAAGTTGTAGCCGCTACTAAGAAGTTCTGAAGGTCCAGTAGCTCGACGTTGGGAAATGAGTTAAGTAGTGCTCGCTACTTATATATGTCCCACCTTTACATAAGTATAAAGTTAAGTAGCAGCCGCTACAAACATGTCACCACCGTGATTATGAGATCCAGAAGGTCCAGAAGCTTAAGGGTCCAAGTAAACATAGGAGAAGCGCCCGCTACAGGAAGTAGCGCGTGCTACTAAGAGAGCTTAGAGACAGAAGCATTTTGGAGATATTGGATGAAAATTCGCGTCCGCTACTTATGGAATTCACCGCTACTACAAGTTAAGTCACAGCCATAAAGTTATTCACTTAGGTTAAGTAGTGCCTGCCACTTCTTTTGTAGCTGTCACTACACTTCAAAAACTGACACAAAAATAGTTGTTGCAAGTATGAAATTTTACATTAAATGCACCTTTAATGCACCCAAACAACTCTATTAAGCTGAAGACTATTTATATGAGTTAGTATGAAGTTAATGAGGATTAGACAGCCTCTACTCTTGTATTAATTCATATTATTGAGCATTTAAGAATTCTTCAGCTTATTTTTGAGTTTTCTTATTGTAAAGATAATTAATTGCTATTCTTCAAGGTTGTTGAAGTGTAATTAATTTCTGAGAATTGGGTGAAAGTTATTGAGTTTTTATTTCTTATCTCTTGTAATTCTTTTGGGTTTTATGTGAGCGTTATTTTAAAACATATTGTAAGGGTAAGTGTGAGCCAAAACACTTAAGGTTTGATCTTGTACCTGGGAAAAAGATCGCAATTAGTTAAATACTCAAGTGTGATCTTGAGGAGCGGACGTAGGCTTATTTTTTGTTGAACCAATATAAATTCCTTGTGTTAAATTTTCTTTCTTTCTTCTCCTTATTAATTTTTACTTGTTGTTAATTTTATAAAACAACCAATTCACCCTCCTCTTGGTTGCCAAGGGACTTTAAGACTATACATGACAAAACATGGTTCCACTTTGAGAAGAAAGATGTCTCGGGAATCTCTATCTACTACTCTGAACCTATAAAATAATCAACAACTATAGAGTGAGTATAAGATACTCAATGAACTATAATTATGTCATTATACACAAGGAAAAGTGTACAATTAAGGTAAACCACTAATGAGCATACATGAAATATAGAGTATGGACATAATAAGTGATGGATCCAAGAATAGCTAGGGAACAATTTAATCAATCCAGTCCAATCAATAAGGATTCAATAAAATGAAATGAGATAAGAATATCAAGCATGATAGATAATGGGCATATCTAATCCAATCCAGTATAATAGGGCTACAGTATGATAGCCAATCTAATCCAGTATATGGTTGTAACACCCTCAAATTTCATGTATATAACCTTGAATATATGTTGTTTAAGCATAAATAAAGTTAGTTTAGACATTAGAACATCATTCTTGGGCGATTTGATAAATCGCTAAAAATCGACCTGGTGGATAAGTAAGCACGTCGACGTTTTGATTAACGAACGGGTTCAGAATTTTAAATTTTTAATATCACCATTAGACTCATAAGCTGGAGAAATATAAGAAATATTTTTTCATAATTGAAATGTGACAAAAAGATAAATAGTTATAAGTTCCGGGTTCAAAATGCGAATACGAGAAGTGTCGGGGGGGAATCAAATTAGCTAAAAGTTAATTAATATAAATAGCCATCTAATTCTCCAAAAATCAAAAAATTCTCCTCCTTACTCCATTGTTATAGCCAAGTCTTCTCCTTCTCCAAAACTCCACCAATTTCATCCAAACTTCAAGCAAAATTGATAGAAAATTTGGTTAAAGTACCAATTAAGCTAGTTTCTATCGAAAATTCTAAGAAATTCAAGCTAGAAATTGAAGAACTATTCAACCTAAATTTTGGCCACGTCTTGAATTTAGGTGAGTATGGTGTTTTCTTCATTCTTTTGAGTCATTTAAGCTACATAAATGATTATAAACATGATTAGAACAATAGATTTCAAGATTGGATCGAAATTGGAGAAAACTTAAAACTAGGTTTATGTTTGAAATGGATTTTCTGTATAGGATTCCATAATTCTAGTTAATGTTTAAATATATTAGTTAGCATCCATTTAAGGCTAAATATGTGGTAACATTGATTGTAGAATCGAAGAAAATCAAAGAACACTGCTTTTGCCTGTTATAGGCAAATAGGAGTTTTATCGCGTAAACGATCGATTCGTCAGTTCTAGTGAGTTATATGTATATTATTATGCATGTTTAAACCTTTATTTGATCAATTTGAATCCATTTAAATTCCTGAAACTTTTTTTCAAAAGTGTTTTATTTGAGTTTCCTTGAACTCAAGCTCCAATTGTGTTGTTTATTGATGTATATAAACCCTGTTTGATAATGCCTTTGTGTTTGTTGCCATTGGGGATTGAATTGTGAACTTTGGATTTGATAAATATGTGCCAAAAATATATTTATTTAGTCCTAAAGTGGTGCACACCAAGTGCTCGACGAAATGACCTTTGTTAATTTCTTTAAGAATCCAATTGTTATCAAATTTGTTAAAAAGGGTGACTTTCTTTGTCACCAGTGTAAATGTGTTTTCTTGATATATCTTGAACTTCTATCTTAAATGACTTTTTTGGAATTTTCCCTGTACTATAATGTTTCTTTGTTAAGGATAATGATCCTATAAGTGTTTACTTACCTAAACAGCTCAAATGAGCTAAAGTTACAAAAATTGAACCTTGTTGATTTTCTTGCCTATTTGGTATTTTATTTGCTATCTTTAGCCTATTCTAATGTTTATATGATAGAGCTACCTTACTGATGGGGTAGTGGGTAAATACCATCAACATTGTGCACAATGAAATTCCAATGATACCCTAGCTAGGAAGGGTTATGGTCCTGGCCATAGGGTCTGGTCCACCTTATGCTATTTACATATTATATTGATAATGATATGCGTTTCATGGCCCAATATCTGTTATATATACATGGTTATTATTTCTTCTAGTGCCTATATATCTATATTTGATGTCTATAAACTATTTTCCTTGATTTGGTCCTCTGATATGCTCTCCATGAGTCAATTGTTAATACTGTTCATTTATTGTTTCCTACCCAGCTTAATGTATGATAATAAATCTATTGAATCACTAAATATGAAAATACTCACCCTTTTAGTTGTTTTATCTTTTCAAGTCAGGAATAGAGTTGGTCTAAGATTTCTTAATTAGTGGATCCAACTTTGTTATAATAATGTAAATATTGAACTTGTATATATTTTAGATGCTTCATGGATATGTAAATTATTGAGATGACTATACTTAGTATGGTCTGTAATATTATTCGTTACTGATATTTAATATATATGAGATGTGCTGAGATCAGATATGATTACAGATGATGATAGATAGACTGATTATATGGATATAAATATGTTATGGCAGGTGATATTTACAGGTTATAGAAGAGTTCTACGGATGTCGGTAGCCTTATACTGTTCTTATACCCTAGAACCATCATGTTCCAAAATTAGGACATGACAATGATACATAAGGCTGATCAAACCTTATAGCTAGGGCAATACCCCTTCCTAGAAAGGGTGGCTAGGATATTAATCCATTCCTAGCAAGGGTCCCATTGAGGGCATAATATATTACGTGCAACATCGATGGTATTTTTTTTCACAACTCTATCGGAAGGTAGCTCTGTCAAGTATGACATAGAATAATCAAGGAATAACATATATGGTAGCCAATAATCAATGAATCATAAAGGAATCCAAATCTATCAATTAATCAATCCATAAGTCAATATGGAATCAATAATCGAGAAATAAATCAAAGATCAATCAATGTAATAGTTTAACAATGTAGGAAGAATGTGACAACTATAAATTAATATAGTACTTAAGTGGTAGGAATATCTTAGTGACAAGTCCACTTAGGCATAATAGGTGTCAATATCACTGGCTAAATTGCCACTCATTGGTGATGGTGGGTTAAGGCTATTAGGTAATATAGGCTAAAGTTTCTTTTTGGCATTTTGACAAATACTTTGTAGGCACAACTTCAAGGCCATTTTAGTAGGAATTCTAGGTATATTCATGATGTCCAAAATAACACAAATCAAGCTCATATTGTAAGGAACATATGAGTTAATTTAACTCATTCAAGAATCAAATAAAATGGGTTAGAAAATAGCAAGAAAATTGGACAAAAATTCAGTGGCTTCCACTCATAATGGTTCGGCCAAAATCCTCCAACAAGGGGGAGGTTTCCATAATTTCAAACAAGCTTAATTTTATGCATAATAGCATAATTATAACTCACCTATATCTTTGGTTGCTTCAAAATACCCTTAGAACTCCAATTTCTTCACATAAGGTATACATGCCCTTCCTTGCCACTTTTTTCACTAACTTGTCTTTCTTTTAATTCTAATCAATAAAGAATGTATGTTTTAGACTCAATTTAATGTAGATAAACATAATCTAAACTTATTTGAAATTAAATTCAATTTTTTGAACTTTTGAACTTTTACATAAACCCTAGTTTCATAATTTTTCCACCTATAATCATATTTATGCTTCTATTTTCATAAATGTTCATCTATAATCATCATACTGTAATACTCAGTGCTTGGAATGTTAGAGTAGATATGTGTTCGTTCATGTTTGTTTGATGAATTTTAGCATGTGTATGTTTATATATGCATGATAAATAATCTAGAATGTTATGTTGAGTATAGATTATTCCTAGAATGATTATACGTTGAGACATGATGAGTTATGACTAATTTTTATATGTTACACATGTATATGTATAAGTTGATTGAGTTTGGATAAGTTAGAATGGAGAAAACATTAGTGATTCTCATCAGCAAGCCTTTCACGAGAGTGAAGATTCCTCACGGGCGTGAAGAGTTCCTCACTAGCGTGAAGAGTCCTTCACGGGTGTGAGAAATCATTCACCACTGTGAGAAAAGATTCTGTGTAAATTGGCCAATTCTTCATATTTGTTTTCACGGGTGTGAAACATCCCTTATGGTCGTGAAGAAGTGCTTCAAACCCAGACGTGAATAGCTCCTTTCATGATCGTGAAGCCCCTTTTCACGGGTGTGAAAGTGTCGGGCCTACATATATGATAGCTTCGTTTTTTATTTCAAACTCTTCCATTTTCAACTCTTCTTCTCCTCTTTCTTCATAAATGGTCCCAACCACCTACCAACTCATTAATATTCATCATCTAACATTTATTTCTTCATAATAACACAAGAAGCAAGGAATTAATTATCAAGAAACACTAACATTTCATATTTCTCAAGGATTCTCCATTTCTAGGAATTCAAGGTATTTATTTCAAACTCACTTCTAAATTTAAGATAAGTTAATTAATGGTTAGAATAGATGAATATAAGTTAAGTATAGATGTTTAAGAGCATCATTAGTATTTATTATGGATTATAAGTAAGATATATATGGATTTAGGGTTTTGGGAGAATAGTAGCTATTCATTCCAATCTTCCTCATTTCTTTAATAAGTGATTAGATTGATATTAGAAAGCATATTAGGATTATAAAAGATGATTAGAATCATAAGAATTTACCATATATGAATATTATTGGGTATAAACCATAATTGTGAATATTTGGGAATTTGACATAGGAGAAGAGAACTCAAGAAAATAAAGGAGATTATTGAATGTATAAGTAATTGAGGGAAATACAAGGATAATTTGCTTTGAGCTAAGTATAAACATTGCATATGCATATTATTTCATTGAATATGATTATTCAATGCTTCCTAATGTACATGTATATGATCCTTATGCTATGAAATATTGTATTGTTAACATATTAAATGAATTTCCCATGATGTTCTCAAACAAATGATAAATTGTTCCATGTAACCACTTTATATGTTTTAAATGACTTGGTCATTCTTCTTAGGACCAATCTCATATGAAATCTATTTGTTAACTTGAACGAATTCATGTATATATGTTGATGGTCTTATGACCAATATGATTCTTGTGAAATCCAAGCGATATGACTTATGACATGTATATGTATAGAATGCTTTTTCCAATGAGAGTAAATTCATTGGTCCATTGTGCACTTTGAGAACCTAGCTGATAGGATTTTTATCAATGTTCCACCTAGAGGGGACTATGAGCTCTAGGCATATGTCTAGCTAAGCATATGTATTACGATAAGGTATCAAGGCTACTTATGTGTTATGTTACGATAAGGTAGCTAGTCTACAGATGTGTTCTGATGATAATAGTTCTATATATAATTTGACAGTGTTATTCGATTATGAGCACTTATGTTCTTGTAAGCATAACCTTATGCAACATCCATACCCATGTTCCTTTGGTTTGACCTTTGCATTACATGTTTATATCTTACTGAGTTGAAGGCTCACTCCTCTTCTGTGGATTTTAGGTGATAGTTGTAATACCCAGTGCTTGGAATGTTAGAGTAGATATGTGTTTGTTTGTATGTTTGAAAAATGTTAGTATGTGTATGATTATATCTGCATGGTAGATAATTTAGAATGTTATATTGAGTATAAATTACTCCTAGAATGATTATATGTTGAGACATGATGAGTTATGACTGATTTTGAGGTGTTAATCATGTATATGTATAAGTTGACTGAGTTTGAACAAGTTAAAATGGAGAAAATATGAGAATTTTCCACCATCAATTATTCATGGGGGTAAAGATACCTTTCACTGCCATGAACATACCTTTCACCACCATGAACATACCTTTCACCACCATGAAGATACCTTTCACCGCAATGAACATACCTTTCACCACTATGAAGATATCTTTCACTGCTATGAAGATATCTTTCACCCCCATGAAGATATCTTTCACCCCCATAAAGATATCTTTCATTGCAATGAACATACCTTTCACTGCCATGAAGATATTTTTCACCACCATTAAGATATCTTTCACCACCATTAAGATATCTTTCACTACCATGAAAATAGTTTTCACGGGAGTGAAAGATCTTTCACCACCGTGAGAATATTTTCTGCTTAATTTTCATTTTCCTAAGAAATTGACTTTTACGAGCGTGAATGCTCTATTCACGGGCTTGAAGCCTCGAGTCTATATAAGCCTAAACCTGTTTCTTTCATTTTCAGCACACCCATTTCATCACTCTTCCTTTCTTTCTTCATAAATACACTTCACCCACCTATAAATTCATTAAATTCTCTTCTCAAACACTTATTTTATCTCCATTAATACAAGAATCAAGAATCAAACCTTCAAGAACATGAAGATTTCATATTTCTCAAGAATTCTCCATTTCTAGGAATTCAAGGTATTTGTTCCAAACTCACTTCTAAGTTTAAGATAAGTTAATTAATGGTTAGAATAGATGAATATAAGTTAAGTATTAATGTTTAAGATCATCATTTGTATTTATTATGGATTATAAGCAAGATATGTATGGGTTTAGGTTTTTGGGTGAATAGTAGCTATTCATCCCAATCTTTCATATTTTCTTAATAATATTAAATTGATGTTAGAAAGTATATTAGGATTCCAAAAGATGATTAGAATCATAAGGATTTATCTTGTATGAGTATGTTTGAGCATAAACCCTAATTGTGAGTATTTAGAGATTTGCCATAGGAGAGGAGAACTCAAGGAAATAGAGGAGATTATTGAATGTGCAAGTAACTGAGGAAAATAAAAGGATAAATTGCATTGAGGTAAGAATGAACATTGCATATGCATATTGTTTCTTCGAAATTGATTGTTCAATCCTTCCTAATGTTTATGTATATGATTCTCATGATTCAAATTATTGTATTGTGAATCTATTAAATGAATTTCCCATCATGTTCTTAAACAAATGATAAATTATTCCATATAAACACCTTATATGTTGTAAATGACTTGGTCATTCTTCCTTGGACCAAGCTCATATGAAACCTATTTGCTATCTTGAATGATTCATGATTAAATGTTGATGGTCTTGTGACCGATATGATTCTTTGTGAAATCCAAGCTATATGACCCATGATATGTATATGTATAGAACGTTCTTCCTAATGAGAGTAAATTTATTGGTCCATTGTGCACTATTGTGCACTTTGGGAATCTAGCTGATAGGATTTTTATCAGTGTTCCACCTAGAGGGGACCATGAGTTCTAGGCATATGCCTAGACAAGCATATGTTTTGCGATAAAGTAGCAAGGCTACTAATGCGCTCTGTTGTGATAAAGTAGCAAAGCTACTAATGCACTCTGACAGTTTTATCGTATGATTTGACAGTGTTATTCGATTGTGAGCACTTATGTTCTTGTAAGCATAACCTTATGAAATTTTCATATTCATATTCCTTTGGCTTGACCTTTACTTTGCATGTTTATATTTTACTAAGTTGAAGGCTCATTCCTCTTCTGTGGATTTCAGGTGATAGTGTAGCTCGAAAGGGAGCTAATATAGAAGATAGAGCTTCTTGATTCATTCCTCCAAGAAGACTCTATGTAATTCTTTTGAGATATATTCATTAGTTTGTATTATGGTATTGTATGTATGAGGAGTATACTCTAAAGCTCCGTAGTTAGATGTTGAGGATGATATTATTTTGATGTCTTAATTGTTACAATTTGGGTTGCCCTTGTTCCTTATTGATATGGGATGTATCTTTTGATCGGTAATGTAAATGTATGAATGGTGATTACATGAATCATAGAAATGAGTATTTATAATGATAACTATGTATGATGTGGATATGTATTGTGTATGAGATCCATGATATGAGTGTTCTACAGGTTTATGGTGGCCTTAAGCCTACCCTTGCCCTAAGACTGTCGTGCCACTGGAGTTAGGGTGTGACACTTATAGTCCTGAATTTGTGTTTTTTAGCATTAATAAGGCTTAATTGGAGTATTAAAATCTTATAAATGAAGAAAAATGACTTATGGTTGAGAGGAATAGGAAATGCAAAAGAAGAGAGAAAAAGAAATAAAGAAAGAAAAATTGAAGTTTGAAGAGAAAGCTACTGCCAAAATTTCTTTAAATTTTCGAGACTCCCACCACAAGGAAGCAGTGCTGCCCTATTACAAGGATGAAAGGAGACAGAGACTTCATTAAGGGGTGGTCAGTCAGGAAGCGCTTTCTGGGTTTTTTTTTTTGGTTTCCCTTATAATTAACGCTTTTATAGTTTCTCTGTCTTCAAACAAGTTTAGTTATGTAGCTAAAATGCTTCTAATTAATTATTTATTATTGGTGTAGCCTCTTTGCTCTATGCTGTTGTTGGCTATGTGAAGCATGCCTCTGAATGGTGAATTCTGACTTTTGTTGTAATGAATTTAAGTTTGATTGTTCTGTTTCTCTGTAGTTGATTATATGTTTATAATAAAATGTAATTTGTAGGACAAAGATGCATAGTAAACAATCTATATCCTTTCTATTTCTTCGAGTTTCAATTGAAGTTATTGCTAAATCACTCTTGTAATCATCAACTTCAATTAGTCACAAGAAAGTAACTTCAAATTTTATTATATCACGAGTCAGCGAAATCAACCCAGATATATTATGATTAGCA
>CANXYC010255841.1:0-18504 GCA_948193065.1 Aleurites moluccanus | reverse complement strand
TTCATCTTTAGAACATAGAATGCCCACAAGGAATGGCATTATCAAATATCATCTGGAAGAACTGATCACATATCATACATATGTATCGGTAGCCTTGCTACCTCAACGTGCACACATGCTTGGCCAGGCATGCGCCTAGAGCTCCTGGTCCCCTTTAGGTGGAACACTGGTACAGAACTCTACCAGCTAAGTTCCCAAAATACACAATGGACCAATTAATTTACTCTTATTGGAAAGAGCGTTCTATCCATGGGTCATGGGTATCAAATCATAAAAGTATATTGGTCGAAAGACCATCATCATATATAATTATACAAACCAGATTCACAAGCAAGAATACATGGACTTGATCCAAGAATATTGATTAAGCCATGCACATGGTTCAAATATATATATATATGTATATGTAATAAAAAAAAATCAATATAAGGATATTTTGATCATTTTAATTCCAATAAACAATAATCAAATGGGATGTTCATACTTACCTCTTGCACAAATTTCCTTAAATTCCTCCTTAGCAATTTTGCCAATTAATTCCTCAATAAATTCTGAATTCTCCTCCTAAGGAATCCCCAAATATACAAAAATTATGGTTTCTCCAATCAACAATATTCCACATGATTTCCATTAATTAATTATCTTAGAATTTCTATTCTTAATTCCTAACAATATCCCATTAATCTCTTAAAGAAAAACTGCATTAAATTTCGGAGTTATTGTTCACAGCAGTTCAACCTCCAAAATTTCTCCCACATTAATTACCATTAATTGCTTCAATTCACTAGCAATAAATTCTATATACCCAAAATTAATTATCCTAGTCCCATATACTTAAATAAATCTAAAGAAATAACTTAGGAAGAAAATTTACCTTATTTTCTCCAAACTGAGATTTCTGCCAAAAACTGCTCAAATTGATGATTCTGCCTTAACATAGACTAATCTAGAAGTCTATTGCATTAATCCAAACTTTAATGCCTTAGAATAAAATATGGAACAAAATTGAGAAGAAGACTGAAATTGCCAAAGGAAGAAAGAAAGAAAAAAAATCGTGAAATCGATACTGGGTTACTGGGGGTTAAATAGACCTCTGCCCAGAAACACCCTAGCCAGCTCGCCTCGCCAAACCTGCCTCGGCAAAGCTACCTCGCCTAACCAACTCGCCATTCCCACTTCACATTCCCAGCTCGTACTTGTCAGCTCTTCAATCTTGATCCGGCAATGCTGCCTCGCACATTCCAGCTCGCATATGCTACCTCGCGTATGCTGACTCGCCAGACTCTCCTCGCAACTCTTCCTTGCATATGCCTCTTCGGAAATGCTTCTTCGCCTCTTCGCTTCTTCGCCAAAGCTCTTTGCCAAAACTCTTCGCCAAACTCACTTTGCCATAATGCCGCCTTGCATTGCCAGTCCGCAAAAATGCCTTCTCGCATTAGGCTGGCTCTCCATAACCAATACTTCTAAGATAAATTCCTGCCTGAACATCCCACCTTAAGCTAGCTCACAAATGAGTTACAATTATCCAAACTTACCAATTCTTCTTGTCACTTACAATCAACAGACAAAAACACAACATATCAAAATTTCAAATTAAACTATCCAACACACATATCGTAGTGACTCTCTAAAAGTCACTAGACTCCTGCCTCAAAATCTGACCAAACAACCTTGATACAAATCACTCTCCACTGAGATATACTTATCCAAAAATTCTGAAATTTTACAGGCATCATCTCAACATACAAAGGAACATTTTTCATGTTCACAACTTCAGCTAATTCTGCCTCAGCCATTCCCAGTAATTCCAAATAAATACTGCATTCCTGCAGAAATTCTCAACCAGACCAACCTTGCTCAAATAGACACAACTCATCACATACACAGAATTTTATCAAACTCTATTATAGAATTATATCTAAGACATGAATTAACAACTTTTATGTTTTACACTTTACCAAATTATGTCTTTAAGAACATGAAATGATCAACAATGAATTCTGCTGCATCCAAGAACAGAATTTTTCTGAAATTCTCAACATTCTCATTTAAAATTTAATAAATTCTCCAAACATTCAAAATCAATAAATACACTACAAAATGGCAGATATTACAAAATGTCAAATAATTTCATGGCTATGGACTTGTTATTTTGTGCTCTTGATACTACATAATTCAATCGGGTTTCCACTTGTGAGTCGGCTAAGCAAATATAGGATGTGCTTCAAGTCACTCATGAAGGAACAAGTCAAGTCAAAGACACCAAAGTAAACATGCTCATATCACAATTTGAAAATTTCATCATGAAAAAGGATGAAACCATAAGTGATACTTGTAAGAGATTCACAATAATTGTGAATGACTTGAAGGGTCTTGACAAAGTATTCACACAAAAAAAAGCTAATAACTAAGCCTTTAAGATCTTTATCGGTAAAGTTTGATGTCAATGTGGATGTTATAGAAGAATAAAAAAATCTTAGCTCTATGAATTTTGAATACTTGGTGGGAAATCTAATGACCTTTGAACTAAAGATTAGCAATAGAGAAGCCACAAGAGACAAAGACAAAGAGAGAACTTTCAAGAAAGAGAAAGGAGTTGCTTTAAAAGCAATTATGGAAGAAAAAAATTATTCCTTTAGTGATGAGGATGAAAATGAAGATATTGCCTTAATTACAAAGAAGTTTGGCAAATTTGTTGCAAGAAACAAATTAAAGAAAAGAAGAACCAAAATGATAAATCTGAAGTGATATGCTTTGAGTGCAAGAAACCAAGTCATATCAAGATGGATTGTCCCAACCTCAAGCATAAGAAGAAGAAGGAAAGGAAAGAGAAGAAATTTAGTAAAAGAGACAAAACTTATACCTTTTGGAGTGGTAATGACACTTCAAGTGATGAAGATTCCTTTGATGAGAAAGTTGAAGAAAATATCAAACTTTGCTTTATAGCAATGGAAGATGAAGAAGCTTCAAGTGAAGACCATGAGGTAACTTCTAACTCTTACACTTTACTTAAATTAGAAGATGCTTTTAATGAGTTAATGGAAAACTTGTTTTGTATTTCAAAAGAAAATAAAATTTTGAAGAAAAATTTTCTTAAATTGAAACTCGTAGTTGAACAAGTTTCCATGAATGAAAATCTTTCTACTCAGCTTGAGAAATTGAAAAATAATAATTCAAACCTCTTATGTGAACATTAGAAAGTAAAGAGTGAGCTCAAAAATTCAAATGAAATCTTGAGCAAGTTCACACAAAGTAGTAAAACTATTGAAAACATCATTGTTCACAAAGAGCGATTTTTTATAAAGCAGAATTAGGATTTCATACAAATTTGAAAGTCTAAAAGTTTAACACCTTCTTTGATAAGAAAGTAAAAAAAAAAAAAAATCTAAAGGAATGGCAAAATGCAATTATTGTAAATTCTTTGGTCATACAAGTTTTAAATGCCCTATCAAATATAAGAGACCTTACTCCATCAAAAGAGTATGGGTTCCTAAAGGATTAATCCCTATTGATAAGGATATAAGAAATCCAAATATATTAACATGTATGGATCCAAAGGAACTTGGGTACCAAAGAAGGGATGAATTAATTCTTACTTTGTAGGTCAAAAAGATGAGAAAAGATAGTTGGATAATGAATATTGGATGCTTCAAGTATATGACCAAAGATAAATTCAAATTTGTTGAGTTTAAAACTAAGAATATGAGTGTGAGCTTTGGTGACAACTCCAAAGGAAAGGTGATTGTTATTGGCTCAATAGGCAACGATCATATATGCATATCTAAAGTGCTCTTTGTTGACAATTTAAAGCATAACTTGATGAGCATTAGTCAACTTTGTGATATTGGTTATAGAGTCATTTTTTGTTCACTTGTGTGTGAAGTAATAGACATCAAAACCAACAAGATAGCTTTTATTGGATATCGCCAAGATAACATATATGTTGTTGACCTAAGCAATTATTCTCATTAAAATATTTACTTGTTTACATCAAAAAATGAAGATTCATCCTTATGGCATAAAATACTAGGTCATGCTAGTATGGATATAGTCTCCAAACTTTTAAAAAGAGATTTGGTTAATGGTTTGCTAAAATTGGTTTTCAAAAATGAAAGTGTATATGATGCATAAGCAAAAGGCAAAAATTCTAGAAGTTCTTTTAAACCTAAAAATGTTGTTTCAACTTCTAAACCACTTCAACTTTTACATATTGATCTTTCTAGTCCAACTAGAATATTTAGTCTTGGTGGAAAGCACTATCGTTTTGTTATGGTTGATGACTATTCTAAATACACATAGGTACTTTTTCTTGCTCATAAACATGAATCATTTCATGCATTCATTCCTCTCATAAAAACTTTGCAATCTAAAAAAAGTTACACTATTTCTAGCATTAGAAGTGACCATGGAAAAAAATTTGAAAATTCTGATTTTGAAATGTATTTCAAAGAGCATGACATAACTTATAATTTTTCAGCACCTAGAACCCCTCAACAAAATAGAGTTGTCGAAAGGAAAAATAGGTCGCTAATTGAAATGGCAAGAACCATGCTTTGTGAAAATAATTTGCCTAAATACTTTTGGGCTGAAGCGGTTAACACTTATTACTATATTTTAAATCGAGCAATGATTAGGCCTATCCTTAAAATGACTCTATATGAGTTATGGAGACGTAGAAAGCCTAACGTTGCATATTTTCATTCATTTGGTTGTAAATATTTTGTTTTAAATAATGACAAAGAAAATTTGGGAAAAGTTAATGCTAAATAAGATGAAAGCATGTTTCTTGGTTATTCATTGAACTCTAAAGCTTATAGAGTCTTTAACAAAAGAACCCTCTTGGTTGAAGAATATATTTTCCTTATATTCGATAAATTTTCTGCTGAGCGACGATAGGTCCAACTATCATGATAAAGCTATAAAAGAAATGAAAGGAGATCTAACCTTGAAAGAAAGTGAAGAACAAATCATTGACTTGGACAATAATGATAAGGACAATGAAGAATCTATACAACTGACTCATCAACAATAAGAACCAAAACTTCAAAGAGTAAGGAATGAGGTCAAAGACACTCAAATCATTGGTGACCCAACTTAAGATATAAGGACAAGATCAAGAATCTATAATACTTATGAGTATGTAGCTTTCCTCTTTCATGTGGAACCAAAAAACATTAAATAAGCTCTTAAAGATGATCAATAGATCATTACTATGCAAGAAGAGCTTAACCAATTTGAGAGAAGTAAAGTATGGAAACTTATTAGCATCAATTTCTGACATACCATGAGCCGAAGCTGAAGCCGAACCCCAATGATGTAGCATCAAGATCGTGAGAAGAAGGTTGCTTGTCAAATGACCACTTTTACTTTTTGGATTGAGAAAATTATTAGGGTTGTCTTAGCAATTGATGATACGAGTTTGAATTTTTAATATAAAAAAGATCACAATGTCTTTCAAAATGATTTTGGGTCTTTTTGGGCCATGTTTGAATATTTGGATGCAAATCGGGCCAGTGAGCGATCGAAGAGTCCAATTGCAGCAAGCTATCAGACCCGTATAAGTCCGAGGCAATTTAAGATTTTTTTTCATTAGAAAATAATTTAAAACTATTTTAAAATTTTTTGGAAAGTTTTAGGTCATTTCGGATAGTTTAGATGCAAGAACGGGCGTGCGAGGGGGTTGACGGGCTCGTTTGTGACAAGCCTTATGGCCCGTGTGGCATCCATTGGTCTGTGGCTCCTTGCAAGAGTCGTGTTGTTACTTGTAGTATTGCATGGCCTTTGCTTGAGCCGCATGACTCTATGAAGAGCCACATGGCTCTTCTATGAGTCGTAGAGTTTTGGGCCTTGTGCACTCATCGCCGCCACCCCTGGTCCAATTTTTCTTCAAATTTTTTAATTTTCAGGCCGTCCTTTGTGCCAAATTAGCTTCTGAAAAGATACCTATTTAGTATTTTAATAAAAATGGAAGATTTGAATTGAAGGCTAAAGAGGAAGCTGAGGGAGTTCTTACTTAGGCAAGTATCCCAAAAATTATTTTAGAAGCTTAGTCTTGACTATTTAGTAGGTTTCTCCATTTAGGAACTTTCACTAAACCTACATAGGAACCTTTAGAATGGTTTTTTCCTGTTCAAGTGAGGGGAAGAAGCATTTTTAATCAAATGCTAAATTGAATTTTAATCGATCTTACTACAAAAACTAAAGATTTTATTAAAATCAATTAATGAAGTTCATTTAAGGTATTCAAAATAATCATTTTATTCAAGAATCGAGAGAACAAAATTGAGATTTCTTTCTTCTTCTTCTAAACTTCCTTCAAGAATATATCAAAAACATTCCTGATAATGTTCTTGATAAAAGGAGTATATTTAATTGAATCAAAGCCTGATTCAAAGTGAGGACTTAATGACAAGTAATCCTCTTCGAGCGATCGACATTCTTAGCATTCGAAATCACCCATAAGATAAATGAAGCCCGAGGGCGATTTGCCGAGCCTTGGTGTGTCCATGTTTGAGTAACTCCTTATTTTCTTTTTTTATTATTGTTATACATCTCAATCATGTGAGTTCTTTGGGTATAATCACATGGATTGGTAATAAGAATTTGTTTATGAAACTTCATTTTTTCTTCTTCTTTATAAAATCTTTTAATATGAACTAAATTAGAGTTAAGAATCTATATTTAATTTGTATTTAACTCTCCTAATTGAAAATGGGATCAACTGAAACTAAAAAGAAACTAGGAAGCATGTTTAGTACCCTTTGTGCATGAAACTTACATTTTCATTCCAAGCTATTGTTTTGTTATTGTTTCCTACTCTAAAATTCATTTTGATTTAGTTTAAAACACCTAAAACCATTAGGGATAAGTTTTGAGTTGTTTAGGGTGAAAAAAAATGAACCTCCCCCCCCCTAAAAGAGTAAAAAAAATTAGGAATCGAGTATGAAATTAATATGAGGTCTGAAGGGCCATGAGGCCCTTTGGAAGAGCCACACGGCCCTAGTAGTACCATGGAGGAAACTTTGTGATGCAATGTGTCTTTCTTGCTTCTTCTTGGGTTAATTATGAACTTTTTGTTGTTTGTATGTGTTTATATGCCATGATTAGAGGTATGGAACTTAGGTTGTGTAGTTATTTGATGATTTCATTTGATTTAGGAGCATGCTAGGTTAAAGTGCCTAAGTTAAACATAATTTTACATGTTTATTGTCATAATGCTTAGTTTACATTTTAGACTTGCGAATTGGCATGCTTATGATTATACAATTATATGGTATGACTAAATATATGTTAGAATAACCTTAAAATAAACATAATGCCATGAATTTATAACTTGGGCATAACTTAAAGTGCATAACGCATCGGTGATTAAATAAAAACTTTGTTGCCATGTAAGTATAAAATGTGTCTTTTAGGGTAACATGCAATGATTAGATTAGATGTTAAAAATGATTTAACTTGAGAATAATTTGGTGCATTAATTATTATTTTTGATGTGTTTTGATCACTTGTACATAAACCAAATAATTGAAGTGACATAATTGCATGTTTTGCATCATGCATATGTTAAACATTGATTTTAATGAGATTAGAATTAAGCATGATTATTTTACAAAATATGTTATACATATATTGTATGAGCTAACCATATAGGGTTGAGGCCAATAAAATAAATAACATGAGGCCCAAGCATTAATGGTAAATGGGCTTAAAACACATCAAGGCCCAAAATACAATGTCCAAGGTGCAAAGATTTTGTTTAATGTCTTATATTGTGTAATTCTATTTTCACCTTTCCATTTCTTTATCTTAAGATGTTAGATGAATAAATGAATGCTTATGATGCATTGTGATACAATAATTATGCAAATCTATTGCTAGAGCAAGAAGACTCATTTCTCCTTTCATTTCTTTAGGTCTAGTATGAATTAATATTATGCAATGAACATGAACATTTTATGAAATCTTTAGGCATGGCCTTGTGAGATTGTATAATTAACTAGACCTCATATAATTCTATCTGAGGAGGTTGGATTTTAAGTGAGATCACTTGTGACTCCTCAAATTTTTCTTGAGAATTATGTATGGTATGGTTTGTGATAAATTTGAGCATGTGCCATGACAGAACCTACCTTTTTTGATTTATGGATTGTTTCCTTAAATGATGTGCCTTCTTTCTTGTGTTGGATAAATTAAGGATATATTTAAGTTATTTCGCCTATAATTTCTAACTAAATAGGGAGGCAGGCTAGGGTGCCTAACACCTTCCCCAATCTGTACCCGATTTCCTTACATGAATCTTTTAATGCAGCCTGGTATTTAGTCAGAGATAAAATCATCACTCATTTCCTAGAGGAAAGAAATGCATTGTATATGTGGTCTCGGTTACACCTTTAATCGAGTGGCAACTCCTTTCTTCGGTTTGGTTAATTCTTACCGATCTATCTTAGGTTCGAATCCAGACCATCACCGCAAAAGACACCATAGTCTGGCGACTCCGCTGGAGACTTGAAAAACCAATTCCTTTAGCTAGCTATTTTAAATAAACTTAGGTCTTCCCTTTTATCCAAAACTTAAAAGAAAACTTTACCATAAGACTTTGAAGTAAGATTTTATAAAATGTTAAAAGTGGGGGGCATGACCCACCATCTGTCCCTCGTTTTGTCTCTAAAAGAATGGAAGAAATTGTTTGCCTTGTTGTATTATGCATTGTTGTATGTCATGCATCATGCATTTTGCACAATCTAACACACAATCTCTTGTAGCCATATAGGAAACATCTCCAAATATCTAGATTTAAACTTAAGTCAATGAGCCCTTTGGAAAAACAAATGGAGGAAATTGCTAAGAAGATGGTGAAATTTGAAATGAATCCTTTGAGGGAAGAGATCAAGGTTACTATACATAAGGTGATGGGGTTTATTCTACATAAACTCAAAGCTTTCATGAATCAAGCCATCTCTAAAACCTTGAATGATATGACAAAAAAAGAAGTTGGGTTATTTACCAAGAAAGAAGATTTCAACACAAGACATGATAAATAGAAGTCTGTTATGACACAGAAAATGGAGTTCACCCCATTAAATGAACCCATGATCAAAATTCTAGAAAGACTTCAAAAGAGAGGCCTCCTAATACCTTTGGACCCAAAGCCTTTGTTAGTATTGATTTCTGACACACCTTGAGTCGAAGCCGAAGCCTAATGATGTAGCATCATGATCGTGAGAAGAAGATTGTTTGTCAAATGATCACTTTTACTTTTTGGATCGAGGAAATTGCTAGGGTTATATTAACAATTGATGATTCAGGTTTGAATTTTTAATATAAAAAATATCAAAATGTATTTCAAAATGATTTTGGATCTTTTTGGGTCATGTTCGAAGGTCCGAATGCAAATTGGACCCATAGGTGGTCACAAGGCCCGATTGCTGCAAGTCGTCGGGCTCATACTATCCCGAGACCAATTTAAGATTTTTTTTTCAATATAAAAGAGTTTAAAAATTATTTTAAATTTTTTTGAAAAGTTTTGGGTCATTTAAGATGGTTCGGACACAAGAACGGGCGCGTGGGGTCAAAGAGTCTATTTACAGCAAGTCGTCAAGCCCGTGCGATATTCATTGGCCTGTGGCTCTTTATAAGAGTCATGTGGCTACTTACAAAACTGCACGACCCTTACTTGAGTTGCACGACTCTGTGAAAAGCCATATGGAATATCATGCACATGCATTTGGAAGCCTAGATTATTTTTGTATCCATCGCCTTCAACATATTTCAAACCTTCATTAACTTCATTCAACTCATTAATCAATTTGATGGCTCTCGCAAACATCTTCTCATCATGCCAAACAAAACACTCACAATCTTATTTTTGCACATTGGATCTCATAATTACCCAACAAATCCAACGCATTAACAGTGAAATAACAAAAATTAATTAGACAACTTATCTCGAAATATCTTCAAGAATATAACCTCCTTCCAGGATTCTTCTTGCTTCAAGATACTCAACGAGATGCCTTTAACACATAATTGTAATACCTAAGTGGTCTCTCATATTCTAATCTGGTCGATATGAAATGCGATGGTGAAATTACTCTGACCTTGATGATCAACTTAAAGAAGCCAACGTTATTTAAATGCAATTCACAGATTTTGCAATGATAAATCAATAATTTCAAATCGGTTTCATATGATGAAGCTCGCTCTCAGATTATATATCCCTTCTCTTTCACTTGATTAAATGAATAACTAAAAAGGTTTTTAAGGATTTCATATGAAATTTGGAAATTTTTTTTCTTATCGATAATATATTTTTATTTTAAAATTATTTAATTATTTTTTTTTTAATTTTGACCATATTATTTACACGCGTTAAACTCAAAGATAAATTGGCCAAATTGCTGCTAATTTGAAATTTTTGAGCGCAATTAATTTAAAAGGTGATTTTGCACTTAATTGGACGTCCATCTTAAGTTTAAGAGCTAAATTGAACATTCTATCCTTTTATATATGGTGATGCAACTGCGTGTATTGCAACTGGGATTATGTTTTGGACAAGTCACCAAACTAGAACAGTTTCGAATATATTCCGCCCGCTTTTATTATAAAGCGACAGGTCGTTGGATGCAGACACCATCCAATTATTGACACGCAATTCCCATCTTTTTGAAAACGACGTCACCGAACCAAATAGTTTCTACTTCTACACAAGCAGTGGCACTGGGCCATTGTAGAAAAGACAGACGTGGATTCATAAGCAAACCACCACGCTTCTCCTAGAAAACCCCAGAGATTCTCGAATCAGGAAAAATCTGAATTCTCTCTCTCTCTCTCTCTCTCTCTCTGTTCATGGCCAGCAGGGTGGCGCGTGCAATTCACTGCGAGCTTGGTTCTCAGAAACCGGCCGTTTTTAGGAGAGAACCTGCCGTTTCGGTTCAGGTTCCAGCTCCAAAAATCAAACGTGGTGAACCGGAAAACGCCAAGAT
Source organism: Aleurites moluccanus (assembly GCA_948193065.1). Lineage (NCBI taxonomy): Eukaryota > Viridiplantae > Streptophyta > Magnoliopsida > Malpighiales > Euphorbiaceae > Aleurites > Aleurites moluccanus. The sequence goes on along the minus strand of CANXYC010255841.1, from coordinate 7,519 downwards.
TATGTTGCAACCAAGGTTGTGTACACTGAGGTCGTACGGTGAGGATCGTTTTGGAGTTGTCAAGACTAGAAAGGACGGTGGAGATGAGTTGTCGCCGTTGCCCTTTTTTGAGACGTTATCGGAGTATATTGAAAGCTCCAAGAAGAGTCACGACTTTGAGATCATTTCCGGCCGTCTCGCTATGGTGAGTCTGTCACTGTGTATCTTTGCTTATTATTGTATAATCTGACTTATATTTTAAGTGATCGGGGGCAGTTTGATTAGTTGACTTTTGTACTGTCAATCAAATGATATATCACAGCGGATACATACATTACTTTGATCAATTTCTTTTTTTACTGTTACAATTATATATTTTAAAGGAGGTTATAAATTTTTTGTTAATCAAAGTTTATGAATTTTTCTGTAATCTCTATGAAATTGTTCAAATCAATCAATTAAAAAAAAAAAAAAAGGTCTTAGATAATCATATTTGTTTAGTATAAATCTATAGGTATATGGAATTGAATGGCAATTTTGGAGTAACAATAAAATTTAGTGAAATAATTAATTTGTATTGGTGAATTTGGATTTAAAATTGAATTCTGAATTTATAAATTTAAAATAATTAGGAATTGGATTGATTTGAAATAATATGAACTTAGGTAATGAGGAATGCCAAAATATTTTTAGGAATCTTTATTCAAATTTTAATAATAATTTAAAAAAATTAATTTATTGTAAATTTAGTATTATTTAGTAAATTATATTAGAATATGAGATTATTTGGGAGCCCGGTTATTAAAGTTGCGTTTTGTCAAAAATAGAAATTGTCCGTTGAGATTTTCATAAGTCTTTTCTAGCTATTTAAAAAAAAAAAAATTCAATTTGAAGAAACCCAAATATCTTATTTTTTCATTTGAAATTAAAAATTAGTATATTATAGTAAAAAGCATTTTTGAATCTTCAAATTGAGGATCCAAATACTTATTGTGTCTTATGTATTTAAAATAATTGAGTTCAACCATTATTAAATTTAATTTTAAGGATAAAAATTTAAAAATTTCCTGATATATTTCCACCTAAAACTTCTTTAAAATCCATCATTCACATGCATTCAAAATTTCTCATGAATTTTTCTTAAGCCAAAATTCATGAAGCAATTACTAAAATTCAAGAAAAACAATCTAAATTTCTTGGAGAGTAATAGATTGAATATGAACACCTACACCTTGTATTGTTTTGGACAAGCGAATAGCTGTGGCTACTCTAAAGCTTCATTGCTTTCCTACAGATTGTGTTTGCTGTAACTGTAGCAACTGAGTTGGTGACTGGAAACTCTGTTTTTAGAAAGATGGATTTACAAGGGATTGCTGAAGTTGCTGGTGTATGCTTGGGCGCTGTAACTTGTGCTGCGATTTTCGCTTGGTTTTCTAGTGCTCGCAACAGAGTAGGTCGTATCTTCACCACAAGGTGCAGTACATTTATTGATTCGCTAATTGATGAGATTGTGGATGGTTTGTTTTATGAGGGTGAGTTTAATGACTGGTCTGATGATTCTTGAATCGATTAAAACTAAATTATAACTACAGTAAGCCAAAGAAAATAAAGTATTCCTGGAGAGATAATTAGACAAGATACGCTCAGATATGTTTAAAATAATGGATTTTCATAGCGTGTTCATGTGAAATTTACTTAAAAATGTCGAGAGTAACTTATGTGAATGTGAGAGAATCCATTACTTCTAATATATTTGGTGCATTGGATAATCTCTCAGGCATCAAGAAATCGGATTCCCATTTTAAAGAGAGCTATGTATATATAACATAAAGTAAAATTACAGGTTAATTGTACTCAGCTATGGCTGATGTTATTACTATCAGGGAAACATTTAAGATTGTCAGATTGTACCAATTGTCCTATATACTTGTATGAAATTTACATTCTAATTTGTAGCTTATTGGGATTGCTCAAGGTATTTTCTTTTCGATGCATTTCCCATTATAAGATTGATCTCCGTTTTAAGTATTGGAAACGAAATTTGAACTTTGAGCCTATATATATTCTCTAGTTGACAGACATGCTACTAAGACTCGAGTGAAGTTTCTCTTTTAACTATTGGTCTTTTATTGTTGTATGAGTATCAATATTATGGCCTTTGAGGATGGTTTAAGATCCTTCAAACTTTTATTCCCTAGCTGAAAGACGTGCTATTGGGACTCGAGGGAAGTTTCTCTTTTTAACCATTGGTCTTTTATTGTTGTACGAGTATTAATATTATGGCCCTTGAGGATGGATTAAGATCCCTCAAACTTTTATTATGATTAATCGTGTTATTAGTTCATTCCTGATTCTTGATGTTAAAATACATAATTAGAATTTAATTTCTTGAAAGATCTACTTCATAGATTTAATGAGAGGTTAATTATTTTTTTTTTTTTTATAGACTTTTTAAAAATATTATAACTCTCTCTGATAAATATATTATTATACTAATACATTATGTCGTCCAATTTTATCGTTAGTCAATTTTAAAATGGTTAACAAGCAAAGTAAAAAGATATAAATATTTTTACTATTTATTTTTAATTAATTATATTATATTTTTGCATTAAAGAATATTTGTAGGATTAAAAAAAATTCATATTTTTTTTGATAAATTTAAAAATAAAAAATAAATAAAAATATTTTTTATTTTTTATTTTTTATTTAAAAATAATAATTTAAGAAGAAATTAAATTATTTCTTCTTAAATTTTTTAATACAAATAAAAAATTCATTTTCATATTTTTTGTTAAATTTGAAAATAAAAAATAATAATATTTTTTAAAAAAATATATTTTATTTGTTATTTTTTATTTTTTAAAAAATATTTTTATTTATTTTTATTTTTAAATTTGTAAAAAAAATATGTAAATGTATTTTTTTAACCTTGAAAATATTTTTTAAAGTAAAAAAAGGATGTAATTAATTAAAAATAAAAGATAAGGATATTTCTGTCTTTTTATTATTATTATTGATCATTTTTAAGATTAATTAATAATAAAATTAGATGGAATAGTTTAATATTATATTATAATATTTGTTAGGAAGAGTTAATATATTACATCATTTTACATGAGAGAAATTGTAATTAATTCTTTAGTAAAAGAATATATTCAGAGTTTGACACCACATTCTAATCCAAAATATTAAGACAATAAATTTATTAGTCATTTTTACTTTTATATCTCTGATTAAGTTGATTTCTTTTTAATGTTGAATTTCAAGTAACATTATAAACTCAATAAGATCTTAATACACTAGAGGTTTTGTTTATTAATGGTAACCTTTCATCAATAGTAAGTATTTTTTTAATAAGAAATTAATCACTAGACTTTCAAAATTTATTGGGTCAAAACATCAAAACTATTATCAATTTAAAACGTGTTCAACATCAAATTTGAGTTTTTAAATTTAGAAATTTTTCAAAACTTTTTAAAGGATAAAAAAATTATTTTTTTTTGGGAATGCATCAAAAATTTTTAAAGAAAAGTAATTATATGACTTTTTGCGCTACAATATAAATATTTTACCATTAAACTACTCACCTAACGATTTATTAAAAAAAATTTCCCAAGTATTTTTATTCTCTGGAAAGAGATGCATTTGGCTGATAGTAATAACTCTGGAATGTAGGCTTAACTTCTTCTTTTTTTAATATAAAATCCTGTACAAACAAGGAATTGGATTAAAAAACTAATTAAAAAATTAGTAATAAGTAATATTGAGGACTAAAAATGACTTATTAAATATGAGTCACATTAGAAAGGTCCAAGAAGTATAGACATCTAAACATCCAAGTCTAATCTTTCACCAATGACCAGGCCGAGACAAGCCACGTCGCGCCTCGTCTTTACAATTATTCAAATATCAAACACCTTGCTTCAATAACATTTTGTCTTGTCAACGAATGTCCTGTTTAGCTTATCAGGCAAGTCACCTACAATAAGTAAATACTGTAACGGGAACGAATTTTATAAAATTATTAATTTAATCCATTTAAAAATAAAAATATTTATCTCGCTACATGTTTGAGACAGAACGAAACGAGACAAAACGAATTTGTCAATCGAGATGAAGAATATTCATTTATTTTTTTTCTCTTTAAAAATTATTTTTAATGTTATTTTCTTATATGTATGTATTTTTTTATATATTTTTTATATATTTATACAACATAATTTATACTTTACATAAAAATAACTATAAATTAAGAAATAAAAAATAAAAATATAATATAAATAATCGAGTTAGGTTTGAAGAGGTTATATCATTACCAGATCTGAGCTAATTTTGACTCGAATTAAAATTAAAAAAATATGTTATGCTCCATTTATTAAACGAGCGAGTAACGTCAATTCATGTCAAGTACTCGACAGGACAGATAAAATTATCATTCATATCGACAACTCCTTTCAAATTTGTCTGACAAGCAATCCCTACTATCTTCCGCAAAATAGATTATGTCACCTTAGTATAAGACTCCAAGGACTTTAGAATAGACACGTCATTATTATGTCCATCCATAATATGATGCATTCTTGCCTCAACAATCACTAACTCAATAAGATAGCCTTATAATTGACTAAATGTCTCCAATTCAGAGGAGGCTTTTTCAGTCAAGGAAGGACTCCTAAAACACACAAGGCACAGGTAACCTTTACCAAAAGAATAATGTCTCGGTCATTAACTGAGAGGCTATCTTTTTCTCCTTGAGTTGGTCACTCTTTGGAGTCCAACGCCCAAAGACCTTCTTTCCTTATTGGAAAATGTCACAGTGAGAGTTTCTCAAATCCTCTCACTTAAACACCTAGGGAAGCAAAGGTACCATCTCTAAATTTGCTCTTCCTTGACCCTTTAGCTCCAGACATTTGGTCACACTGACTTAAAAATCAAAGTATGGCTTGGCATGACCTCTTAATATTTTCTTTCCTTTTGTCTTTGCCATTTAGGCTAACATTTGACACCATCTCAAAAACCTAGTTTCAGCCTTCCATCAACTCAAGGTGCACAACCTTCTTGCAGCAAAGGTCCAACACCTTCTGAAGACCAAAGTCTAGCATCTTCAGCACAACTCAGCTACACCTATGAGGATCCACTACCTCTCACACTTGCAATAATTTCGCAGATATCTTGACCTAACATCCTCTCTCTCTCTCTCTCTTTCTCTCTTTCTCACATCAAGGCAGGTCCAACGCCTGTCATAGCCTAAGCTCAATGCCTAGCACTAGAGGTGGAAGTCAAACCGATCAAATTAAGACCAAAATTTATGGTTTCATAATTATTTAGTTTGATTTGGTTTGAGAAATAAAATAAACTAAAAGTTTAGTTTGATTTGTGATTTGAGCATTTTTTTTCTCGATTTCAAATCAAACTGAACTGAAATTATATATATATATATATATATATATATATATATATATATATATATGCCTGTCATGGCCTAAGCTCAATGCCTAGCACTAGAGGTGGAAGTCAAACCGATCAAATTAAGACCAAAATCAATGGTTTCATAATTTATTTAGTTTGATTTGGTTTGAAAAATAAAATAAACTGAAAATTTAGTTTGATTTGTGATTTGAGCATTTTTTTTTTCTCGGTTTCAAATCAAACCGAACCGAAATTATATATATATATATTGCTTATTACTATTATTACAATTAAATATATTTGATTTGATTTTATATACAATCACATTTTTTAACTTAATATTAATTTAAAATTTAAAAAATGACTATGCATGAAAATTAGTTAAAGATAAATAAAAAAAAAGTCTAATTCTTAAGAAAAGTATAAGTTTTGGGTGTGTTAATTAATGGAATAAATAAATTTTATATTGTATAGTATTAAACTATTTTTGAAATTTTTTTTATTACCAATACCTTACCAGTGTTTTTTCCTAAATTTATAATAAAATAATAACGATTTATAAAAAAAAATTATTTTAAAATCAACAAACCAAAAATGTTCAAACCAAAATCTAACCAACGATTCTGATTATAATGATGATTTGATTTGATTTAAAAAATTTTCAAATTAAAGAAATTGATTTGGTTTGATAATAACTTTTTAAACTAATGAAATCGAACTAATAACACCCCTAGCTGACACCTCCTTCAGGTTCCAAACTGATGATAATCTCAGGTCCTGGGACGCTCCTGATCAAAGCCTACTCCATCAAGTAATATTATGGATATATAAAGCTGAAGGTTAGTGTCACGACCTACTTTTGGGCCGCGACGGTCCTAGGGTACGGATAGACTTAAGGTCACCGGAAATCCGCAAAATCCATTAAACAGTCTATTCATCAATCATTCAATCAATATTAATTCATTAATCAATACTTAAATCCCATTTATTACTTATAAATTTTACAGAAAATTTGTCAGAGTTTTCTTTATAATTTTAATACTATTCCAGACCTAAAACCGGATCTTTCATAAATTGCACAACCTGCACTAAAAATTATTTTACACTCCCAATAATTTGTCAACCTTATACCCTCAACTTCATAGTTCAACAGTCATATATAGCACTTCTAAATCTTTTTCAAAACATGAAAATTTCATTTTTATTATTTACCTCTGTCACTGTCTTTATCACTTTATTATCATTGACATTTTCAATCATTATGCATTACACATCACATTTTGAATGTCACTGTAACATTAAATATTTTACTATTCATATATCATTATAATACCCAATCATCCAATTATACGCAGTACTATAGAGCTCTAAGAATTTTCACTAATCACTTTTAACAAATACAATTCTATCTCGATGTACTTGACATCCCAAGTCGGAAAAGAAATTGACTTGGAATCAACTTCCTCTAACACATCCCTGTAGAAATTATAAACCACTAATTTGGTGAGTATAAAATACTCAGTGAGCATGCATACATCATTATATATGAGATATAAGCATATGATAATAAAAGATATCAATGGTAAGCAATAAGATATAAGTTTAGAATCAATGATCAGGTAAACAATACTCGTATCATATAGATAAGACAGATAAAGGGATGGACTATATATAAACATACAGTCTCCAGTAGTATCAGTATGGATTATATGCGAACATACAGTCTCCAGTAATATCAGTATCACATCAGTATCAGTAAGCATAAGACTGATCAGACCCTATGGCTAGGACCATAACCCTTCCTAGCTAGGGCATCAGTAATACATTGTGCACATCGCCGACAGTATATTCCCACTACCCTGTCGGAGCGATAGCTCTGTCAAATCCACACGTAAATAGGCCAATGAAAATTAATAACAATAACAAGTATGCATTAAGAACATTTTGGTACAATGGTTTTCGATACACGGGTTTACTTATCAATCAGTACACAAAAGGCATTTCAATATCAATAGCAATCAATAAATATGGATAAATTTCAATCTTTAGGAAGATCAAAGAATGATCAACAATAACAAGTGGCATTTAATCAAGAAGGAAACATACTCATTGGGTCAACAAATCAAAA
>CANXYC010255773.1:0-10681 GCA_948193065.1 Aleurites moluccanus | reverse complement strand
GTATATGATATGTTATATATGGAAATGACAGATTATACAGATATATGTATGTATTGAGATGTTGATGGAGATCCAGAGGGATCCTTGTATTGAGAATGGTTGTGGATGATTATTAGAAGTGCTGATTTTCTTATTTTATTTTTGGGCATAGTCATATTATAGAGGAGATGTTGTCGAATTTTCTTCAGCATTCTTAAGCTAATTAAACTGTTTATCTGATTTGCATGCCATATAGTATAGTTAATTGGGTTCTTCGAGGTACTGGTAGCTTATGCAACACTCGTACCCTAGGACCGTTGCGACTCCCGAGTTGGGTCGTGACAGAATCACATAAGTAAAAATTAACGGTATTAATCATCTAAATTTTAAAATATTAATAGAAGTAATTTTAGATATAAAAAATAATCCAAATCAAATGAATTTTTTTTTTTATATATTTTTCCTTTTTTAATTATGTAAATATTTGATTTCTAAACTTATTTTTGGGCCAACCAAATAAACGCGTCCAAACCATAGGACCCCATAAAAAAAAAATCATCATATTTATGGTGAATTTTAGAAGGGATCAAGTAGAATATAAACTGAATTATGAATTATGATGACAAATCTTTGCATGAGTTGATTGAGAATAATGAGTGAATTTAGAATGATTATGTCTAAAATTCCAAATGTTAAATATAATAAGAAATAAGAAAAAAAATGGAGTATTGATGACATCTTAGAAACAAAGGCAGAGAAATCAATGGCACCATTACAAATTGTCAAAAGAAATATACTAAAAAGTCGTTAAAAGTCTCAAACTCAATCCCGCATTTTCAAAGAGGAAGAGCGAGTACATACAATTCTATACTCACAAGAGAGTATGAAATAATTCTGACAAACTAGCCAAAGAGAAAATTGTCATTTAGCAGAGAAGATATACGCGTCCTTTAAGTGTATGTATGAATAAATAAATTCACTCCGACCGTACAAATCTGACACGCTGTGAACTCATGCACTGCACTCAACATTTATTCAACTCAGTTTCGAAAGTTAAGGCCACTTTATACATATAAATAATAAGAAAATTTCTTGGCTACATACAATCTACAACCATTCTAATATCATTATTCTAAATATTCTCTAGTCCACCAGTCAGTGGACCTGAATTTAAAAAATTAAAAATTAAAATATAATTTATGAATATACCAAATTTCTATTGCAATAATTATTGATTAATTTTCGAAATTAAGAGACTCTAATTTTAATTTTTCGACCTGCACATTTTTTTTAGAAAGTGAGAAAACCACTTAAATTAATATTTATTAACTTAATTATGTAAATATTTTTAATAAAATAAAATTACTTTTATATCTATTATTTTTTTATGGTATTAATGTGTATTAAAAAAAAATATTTTTTATTATATATATGAGTGAATGTTTGATTGAATTAAATCAAATTTTAAAAAAATCAAATTATTGTATCTAAAATTTGAAAATCAAATCCAATTAATTTTTAAATAGAATCAAATTGATCTTTTATAATATTAATTAAATCGAACTAAATCGATATATTTTTATTCAGTTAATTTAATTTTACTTTTTAATAAAAAATATATATAATTATTGAAATATTTATATTTAAATATATATAATATATAATTCTATCAATTTTATTATTTTTAAATTTTTTAAGTATAAATAAAATCAAATTGATATATCAAATTATACTAAAATATAATTGAATCAAATCAATTTTTAAAATAATTGCATTAAATAGACTAAATCAAATTAGATATCATATTTCACTTTTACTGTTTTTATCATTTTTAATTGTGTGTTTATATTTTTTGTGAATATAATAATGTTATGTGAAATAAATTTAAATATAAATATTTTTTAATTAAGTAAAAGAATTGAGATTATTGAATATTTAGTTAATAATTTTTTTAAATGGTATTATTTATATGAGATGTAAAAAAAAAATATAGGCATTAAAGACAACATTTTTTAATGTATCTAACAATAGCAAAGCATTTTTCAAAAAAAAAAAACTTATAAATTAATAATTAATATACAATACTCTTCGCTCTCTCTCTGTCTCCCTCTCTCTCTCTCTCTCAATCTCAGGACTCCCAAATCAGTCATACACTTTCACTACAGTACTACACATCACCTTCTTTCTCTCTCTGCCAAATGCCAACCCACACTTTCCCTGTTTTCACTATATACACTTACTTCAGCACCTGCAATTCTCTCTCCCTCTTTTGTACTAAACTCTGCAAATTTTAATACCCAGAAAAACTTACGCGATCTTAACACTAATTTAGCTAAACAAACACTGCCCTATCCCTTAAAAGCATTTCCTCAGTTAACAAAACCATAAAAACCTTTCTTGCAAACATGAACTAATTGAAGTTTGTTCATTTTTCAATGACTTGTTACTGTTATCTACAAAATCTTGTTGGAGGGTGAATGAATGGGGTGCATGTTCTCTCACTTAGCTGCAAAATTTGCTTTCTTTCCTCCATCTCCACCTACTTATCAGATCAAGAAGAAAGACAATGACAAGCTTACTGTGTTCTCTTCTTCTTCTCCTTCAATGCCACTTCCTCTTGGTGATGATAATTCATTTGATGTTCTATTGATTGATACAAAAAGAGGGAACAAGATTGCTGCTTTTTATTTGAAAAATCCATATGCAAGACTCACTCTCCTTTACTCCCATGGCAATGCGGCTGACCTTGGCCAGCTTTATGACCTCTTTGTCCAACTCAAGATCAATCTCAGAGTTAATATCATGGGGTTAGTGTTTTATGTTTTTCTTTTCCTCGAATTTATTTTTTTGTTCAATTAGATTGCTATGTTTTACATTTCTTTTTCAGCTTTTGTCCTATTGTGGCTATGGGGTTTTATTGGGTTAGATCTGTGATTACTAAATAGGGAAGATTAAGATTCAGTTTTAATTAGTGCTAATGACTTATTATCCTCAAGGATATCATTTATTTATTTATTTCTTTTTGCTTTTTTTTTTTTTGTTTTTTGAAAATAACCCTGAAAAGGCTGGTTAAATAGTTCCATTGTTGATGCAAGTCCTTTTCTACTTTTTAGTTTTTTCTTGTTCTTCATTGTTAACTTTTTTAAATTTTGTACTGGCATAAGTGCAATAATGTAATTGATATGTACTGACTTTGTATTTGGATAAGATTGGCAAAATTGCTCCTTTTTTTTTTTCCTTCTCAGACTTTTGGGTTCTGTTAGATTCATGTATTAACTTTATTGGTATTTTTTTCATCTGCTTTTACATGTCATTTCATGCACAGTCTTTCTATGTTGCATATCTTAAAAAAAAAAAAAAAAAAAGAAAAAGAAAAAGGAGAAAGCTTTAAGCTTTGTCACTTTCTTTGCGGTGAATCGATTAATATCTCTAAATCTTGGGATATAAATCATGTACTCTGAGATTGATTGGTTTCTCAGATTTGTCTATGGTTGTTGATTATTTTTGGATCCATAGTTTCTTTCTTTCTCATTTTTTAATGTGTTTTCCATATCTGAACACTTTTTATCTTCTTCCCTGCATTTTCTTAATTATTACTATCTGAATGCTATGATGCAGATATGATTATTCTGGGTATGGAGCCTCTACTGGTAAGGTAAGCTTTCCCTCCTTCAAATACTTATAACTTGAATGGCATTTGAGTAAAAGCATGATATGGCTATGAGCATTCTTTGGCAAGATTGAGGTTAAGCATTTTTATACACTGGTAGGAACTTATTTTGGAATGAAAAACTGTATTCTTCATACCAATTGGTCCAAGGAATTGCAGTCTTGTATTGAAGTCCACTGCTAAAATTTTTTGATCTTTTTCATTGCCAATTTTAGAAGGTTAATAGTAATTTTAGAGGTTCCAAAAAACATAACCCCTTTCTGTTGAAATTTAAGCATAACTCACATATACTACCATTCAAGATCCCCAACACTATCATCCTTCCCTACCAAAATTTAGGCTTGGGATTTGTAAAACTTCTCCTTTTAGCTCTTATCTATATGCTTTGAACTGATTTCCATCACATGTTCATGTAAAAGTAACATATTAAAAAATTTCAGTATATTTGAAGCCCTTAAACGTTGTGAGGTCAGGGTAATTCTGGTGAGGAAGGACATATTTCGGATCAAGTGCATATGTATGAATAGTAAGTTTAGTAGTGTAATGGTGGCACTATCCCTTTTTCCTTTTTTTCCTATCCTATTTCTTTCTTTATTTCAAAATACTAAATTTCTCTCTTCCTAGGTTCCTCTGGAATTGAGCGGTTTGACAATGAAAGTATGTTTGATCCTTCCTCCTCTGCAAATGTGAATGGTGAAATCCAAATTGTTATTTTGTTTGGTGCCATTATGTGTAAATCACCTCTCTAAGTATGTTCATCTTAATCTAATAGTGATATAATTCCAAGTAGGGTCTTGTATATATTAGATTTTGATCAATCTTTATATAATTAGTTTTAGTATAATATATTTATGGGTTGTATAATTATATTAAAATTAAATATATTAGTGAGTTTTGGACCTGTTTTGTATTAATTTATAGCCCAAAACTAATTTAGGTTTTATTTTTATCTTATTTAGAAATTATCCTTATCTAGAAAGATTATCTTTATATAGGAAAGTTATTTTTATTTAGAAAATTTATCTTATCTAGAAAGTTATAGTTAGGGTTTTCATGTAAGTTAGTCGTTATAAATACCTAACTATTTATGTAAAAAAAAACTTAAGACTTTTGATTAATATAAACTTTGTGAGGGATTCTCTCAATTTTGGTTTTTACTAAGAATCGTTTTGAACTTATCAAAACTAACCACTTTGTGGCGTTCATCAATTATACCAAGGTTTTCTAGCACAGGTTGCTATTGGGTCAAGATTTCTTGTTCAAATTTGATTTGGCTTTCCAAGAGGTCACATACCATGCGTAAAGGTGTTGAGTCTCAGAGTAAGTCGATTGTTTAAATGCTAAGTAATTGGTTCCATCTAATTTTACTGGACTGATTTGTAGAGATGGGTTCTCACTCAGTTTTATAGTTTTATCATCAACCATTTAAACACTTTTTTATTTTATTTTATTTATTTATTTTGACCTAAATTACTTGGAACAAAATTCACCCAGCCGATAACAAAACCAACACAGCAATTTAAACAACTCATAAATAGCCGCTCAAACTCCAGCAAAAGCAAAAAATGGAAATAACGCTAGAGTCGAAACTCGGGTAGACCATAAACACCTTAGAAAGTCGAAATCGGTAGAACCAAGAACAAGTACAAGATCGTGATTTCCAGGCGAGGCTGCCTATCCAAGTTCCGTCAAAAAATCACCGAAAGTGATGACACGTGAGTGCTCCAGCAAGATTTTCCGGCGTCGCTTCTTTAGGAAAGCACCGATCGGTGGTTGGGTATTCATTCTATTAGGGTGGTGGTGGTAACGCACACCAACAGACCCTTCAATGAAAGAAGCAACTCTTGTTTCTTTAAAAACAGAGACACAAATGATTGCCGGAGAAGATCACCGGAGGAAGAACTCAAGCCCCTTAGAAAGGTAGCTCTGATACCATGTTGGAATAGAGACTAAAGCTCTCAAATTCATTCCTTTTTAATTAAACCATCTTTACATCGAGACATTTATACACACAATAACCCTTAAACTAGGAAAGAAATTAAAGAGAAAATAAATACAAAATCACACAATTAACTCCCACAATTATGCTAGGAATATCTACAAGTCAACAATCTCGTTGGACAAATCAGTTGTTAGAATCAGCTGTTGGTTGCTGTAGTATGAGCGATTATAATCCACATAGCAATATTTGCAGTTAAGAGCTTCATGATATATGACCACATTCATATTGTCTTTCAAAACCTGGAGGAGCAATGCCATGAAGATCAATATCAATATGTGTTGTATTACTTTAGGTGTAGGTTTAGATTCATGGCTTCCTCCTTCACTTTTATCAGAAGCATAGTCTGCTTAAGGTCAACTTCCACCAGCAAGAGTAGCTTTAGTAGTGCTACCATCAGACCACCATTGCTGCCATGACTATCTTAACCACCATGTCAAATCATTATCATTTTCATCAGTCATAATCATCATATTGGTATCAAAGCTTGATGAATAAGCACTATATGGGAAATATTTGTAGGTAAGAGTTTTGTGATCTACGATCACATTCACGTTGTCTTTCCAAATCTGGAGTAGCATTGCCATGAAGATCAGTATATCAGTATGTGTTGTATTACTCTAGGTATAGATTTAGATTCATGGCTTCCTCTTTCACTTTTATCAGTAGCATAGTCTGCTTAAGATCAACTTCCACCAGCAAGAGTAGCTTTAGTAGTGCTACCATCAGGCCACCGTTGCTGCCACGACTATCATCACCACCATTTTAAATCATTATCATTTTCATCAATCATCTTCATCATATTAGTATCAAAGCTTGATGAATGAGCACTATGTGGGAAAGGGAGAGCTGCATCTAAACCTATTAGGATCTATTGAAAAGATTTCTTCATTTGCTTTACCTTCATCTACAGATTCATGAATGCTATGTTCCTTCATCATCTACAGAGTCATGTATGCTATGGGAAAGGGAGAGCTGCATCTAAACTCTTCAAACTTGTAACATATGTATTGTTTTGTTTCCAACAATATTACTTAGAAAAGCTTACAACCTTCTAATATTTATTCCTAAAGAGATCACTAATGTTTCACGATTTTGATGTCCAGCCAAGTGAATCTAATACATATGCAGATATTGAGGCAGTTTATCAATGCCTTCAGACAGAGTATGGAGTTAGCCAGGATGACTTAATTTTGTATGGGCAGTCAGTTGGTAGTGGTCCAACATTGCACTTGGCAGCTAAGTTGCCAAGATTGAGAGGCATAGTTTTGCATAGTGCTATCCTTTCTGGTCTTCGTGTGCTCTGCCATGTAAAGTTCACATTTTGCTTTGACATATATAAGGTACGTAATTATCCTGGTTGATATTGCTCACTTCCTTTTGCCATAAGCTAATCAGAACTAAAACACTAATGTGCCATTTAGCATATCAGTGTACTGCTGTATTAAATCTCATTATTAGACCCTAATGTTTCACTAACATTATGCATGTGTTAATACTATCTCTACCATCACTTTAAGACTTCCTACTTGTCTCATAAATGTAGAACATAAACAAAATTCAGAAGGTGAAGTGCCCTGTTCTAGTAATACATGTAAGTTTCTTTCTCCTTTTCACTTCCTTTTTTTTGGGTTTCCGCTTAGTTTGATTGTCCTCTATACTTATTTGCTATAATAATAAGCAGTTTGCGAATAAAACTAGAAACATATATGACAGAAATTTGTTTTAAATTTCATTATATTTCAAAGAAAAAAGTCCCCCTTCATTATCGACATGAATGTGAATATATAAAAAATTTACTATTACCTTTTGAGGTGTGACCATTAGCACACAATATAAAGATTTGGAAGGATTAAATTGTTTTACAATACAGTTTAGGGACGAAAGTGTTCTGCTATTACCAAATCCTAGGAATTATGTATATATTGAAAATGGTAGAAACCTATGTGTTAATTATTTTAAATCTTAGGATAGTTTTAATTTATTTTCGATGTATGCTAGTTATAATAAAGATAAATCCATTTTCATGTAAAAAGCAATTTGTTAAAAGTTTGGAAGGAAAATTATTGTGTCCTTATTTGTTAATTTTCACACTAATCTCAAACCCAGTTGTTGCTTGATTGAACAATTTGCAACAAACAACCTCTAGTCGTAAACGATCAACTGCTGACCATAGTTGCTTATCCAAGCCATTGCGCTCGTAGCCTAGTAGTCAAGTGCTTGTTTTGTGGTATAGGCAGTTAGAGGTTCAAACTTTGGTTGTCCTTCCCCTTTAAGAATTTCTTATATTCCATGAGAAGAAAAAAAAAAAGTTGTAAGAAATGTAGAAAATTGTTTCTACAATCGATCCTTACTCTTGTTAAGAATGAAAGTCTCTCCCGCCATGGAGAACAAAATATCTAAAAGGGCCTGTTAGGGTTTTAGCCCTAACAGTCAGTAAATTGGGAATTTAGGGTTTGCAGATAGAAAATAGAAAGAGAATAAGAAGAAATAAGAAGAGTTTGAGAGAATTGAGAGATTAAGAGCAGAATGAGAGAGATTAGAAAAAGATACGAATTGTATTATTAAGCATGAAAAGTTACGAAGGAATACTGCTCCTGGTCTTATATATAGATCCAGAAAGTCAGTTGTTAGGATAATAACTTCTGAGTTAAGCGATTCAGTTTATCTCTATAACAAACTCTAACAAATTTAGCTAGATACCCATGTAACTAATGCCAGCTGTAATATAACTAACCAACAACTGTATTATTTGTACTATGCCTCACTTAACTATACTAACACTCCAAATGACTACTAAACACTACCATTTAACTACTAACAAAGTCAACAACCCTTAAACAATTCTCAAGCTATCAACTATACAATTAAACCCTTTTTCCTCTAAATCTCTTCCTATAGTATATACCCTTCCCATCAGCTTTTTCTTGTCCCCAAGAAAGAGAACAAGTTGGAAATTGAGCTGTGATGAAGGAATGATCTTCCCAAGTAGCATCCTCCGTAGGCATATTTCTCCACTTAATCAAACCTTGGGAACACACTTGTTATCCCTTGAAATAGTTCTTATACTGAGTACGTTCTGTGGTTCCACCACTGTAAGATCTTCTCCATAGTAGGTAGGTCTTGTAAGGGTGTCACTTGTTCTCCTAATTTCTTCTTAAGCAGAGAGACATTGAAAACTGGGTGTATGGAAGTAGTAGAGGGTAAATTCAGTCTGTAGGCAACCTTGCCAACTCTAGTTGTGACCTAGAAAGGCCATAATACTTAGCAAAAAACTTAAGCTTGTGTTTGAGAGCTAAAGTAGTCTGTCTATAGGGTTGTAACTTGAGATAAACCCAATCTCCTACTTCAAATTCTCGCTATGTTCTATGCTTGTCTTCCTGTTGCTTCATTCTATTTTGAGCTATCACCAAATTTTCCTTCAAATCCTCCAATAAGTGTTGTCTGTGCTGTAGAAGTTCCCCCCACTGCTACCGCCTTAAATGGTTCAGTAGGTAGGACTGGAGGAAAAGGTGGTGGATAGCCATACAATGCCTCAAAAGAGGACATCTTGATGGCTATATGGTGGGAGGAATTGTACCACCATTCTACTAGGGCCAACCATTGACCCCATTCTCTTGGTTGCATGATACATGCAGCTTAAGTAACTTTCCAAGCACTGGTTTACCTTCTTTGTTTGCCCATGAGATTTTGCAGTGCTAAAGTTGAGTTTGGTGCCCAATAAATTGAAAAGATCCCTCCAAAAAATACTAGTAAAAATTGTCCTTGTCTGATACAATGCTCTGTCGTGCCCCATGTAGCTTGAATACTTCATTTAAAAACAGATTAGTTACTATAGTGGCTGTATATGGGTGTTTTAAGGCTAGGAAGTGGGCATACTTGGCAAATTTGCAGACTACTGCCAAGATTGTATCTTTGCCCTTAGATTTAGGCAAGGACTCAAAGAAATCCATTGAGATATGCTGCCATGCTTGAGAGGGAACATGCTGTAGTTGTTTACATCTCGCACAGGTGTCACACTTCTAAACCTAGTCTTGCACCTCCTTCAACATCCTTGGCTAGTAAAAATGCTTTTGCAGTCTAACATATATTACTTGGATGCCAGAGTGCCCTCCGTGTGAATGTTAGCTGTAACATGACAAGCTAGCATCTTTGCTGTATACTGAAAATCAAGAATCTAATTTCATTGTTTACTGTAAATATGGTTGACCTGTATATTATGTTTCCTTTGTTAAGGTAAATCTATATTTAGTATATGCTTAGATTGAGGAGATTTGTTTGCTGTAATTAAGCCTTGAATTATTTATATATGGGGAAGAGACCCAAAGGGAGATGCATCCCTTTTTAGTAAAATCTCTCTGTCATGGTATCAAAGCCTGTTTTTAAAATTTTGTGATTACGCTGCTCTTTCTGTCTTGTCTTTTCTTGGTTCAAAATTCTGAGTTTATCTGAGATTTTAGTTTTCCAGTTTTAAGTGGAAAGTTGTTATAGCAACTATGTCTTTTGAAAAGTTTGAGTCTTTTTGCACTCGTTTTATGGGAAAAAAATTACTTTGCTTGGGAATTTCAATTCCAAACATATGTCAAAGGGAAAGAGTTGTGGGGACATCTTGATGGATCTAGTTCTAGACCAAAAGATGATACATGTGAAAAAACCATAGAATTAGGAAAAATAGTTGTAACAAAATCAGCCCTTAATCCTAGGGATTCAGCTTTGATTTTGTGAATATTTGAAAATCCCATAAATCATGGGATTTTTACTAGGCAGTTTCCTTATTTGTAGTTAGCAGTTGGTGTATATATTTGACTGTAAATTATGAATGATTAGAGTGGAAGTATTCCAAAGTTTTCAATATTGTTTTGTGACATGGTATCAGAGCAGAACCATCTTGGGACTGCCATTTAGTTTTCGGGGCCTTCATTGCCATTAATCTCTGTTTTTCTTCCGCCAAGTAGAGATCTTTTTTTCTGGCCTTCATTGCTGGATTTTTCAAACTCTGTTTCTCTCTGTTTTCTATCCAAGAAACAGAGTAT
>CANXYC010255751.1:0-12595 GCA_948193065.1 Aleurites moluccanus | reverse complement strand
TATGTTTCGGCCAATTCATTTTTCACTCCAAATCAATTCATTTCAATCATACAACCATCAATTCATGCTATACACATCAAATTAACAACATTTGAAGCATTAAACCTATCAAAACCACACTTTAGTTCAATGTTCATCTTATTAGGGTTTCAATTCATTATTTTGCATTCTAACCATACAAAATGAATTCTAATTCATAAATATTAACAAGAAACACCATATGAACAATACTAAATCAAAAGAACTCCAAAACTAATAACTTACCAAAAGTTCTTCAAAATCTTCTTTGAATTAATTTATTGTCCAAATGAGTCTTTCTTTTGATTCTAAGGTTAGAATGGTATTTAGAATGATGGAATTAATCTATTCCATCAAAAAATGAAAGAAAACTATAAAGTATAAGCTTAGTCAATGGTGGCCGAAACTTAAAGCTATGAAAATGGAGGTTTGCTGCAGTTTTTTAGCTAAGGAAGAAGAAGAAATCGTGAAGAGGTGGGAAAAATCACTTAAATATCAAAGGCGTGATTCAGTGGTTTAGGTTATTGGTACATTTGATGAAATATAGCCATCCAACCATCCATTTCCTTTACCTTTATGCTATTTGTCCATCCAAAGTCAACAAAGGTGGCTGCCATATACATTTTCCACACTAAATCCAAAACCAAAGGCAAAAATCCAATGCATTTGGCTTATGATAGCAAATTTGCATCCTATTGATCAAACCGTCCATTTTTCCATCATTTGATCCAATGGTTGGATTTAATCAAGCCTAAACTAAAACCATAAGGTTGCACACATTCTATAATCCCATATCATAAAGGAAAAGACTAAAATGCCCTTAGTGCAACCGAAGCACATCAAGCTCCTCAAGCACCTCAATTGAGCAACTTGCCGGGAACTATTTTCAACAGGGTTTATTTTTCCATATATTATTCAAATAAACTTAATAATGCCATTTACATTCACTTAAATTCTTTTCTTTCTTCAAATATAATGCTAAATCCATAAAAATCCGAAGGGATTGTGAAATGATCATTTTGCCCCCAGTTCACAAAAATTTCAAAATTTCTCGATTTTGTCCAAACAACCTTTAAACCACTTCTATGCCTAAAATCTATTCATATAACATGCATAACCATCAATTTCATGCATAAACACATAACATTATCAAATGCAAAAGAAAGAAAAAAATTTCTCCCTTAATTGCCCCTTTAATGGTTTAGGTTAGGTTTAGGCTGAGGTGTTACAAACATGTTCCTAGAGATGTATGCTTTGGACATATAAAGACTCAAGGATTGCATAGATGTTAATGTATTTAAGTTATCTGTTGTTTTGTTCAACAAAGTTCACTTTTTTATTGATACCAAAATATGTTGTTTGTTTTGTGCTTACATGAGTGTAAATATTTAGTACATTTAATATTATTATATTGTGAAAGTATGTCGGATAGAAAAAAGATTGACATTCTCATATGGATAATCATCTTTATTTGTCTATGAGATGAATAAAGATGAGATTGTTTTAAGCAAATTATCTATGTGATAAGAGAGAGAGCTCGTGCTTAAAACAAGATAGTCATCTCATTTTAGCAAATGAGATTTGCATATCATGATAATGATATTGAAGTGGCAAATTATATGTAATTATGCCTATATTTGTCTAAATCACCATATATGAGTTCTAAACTGGACTGAGTAGATGAGAGAACTCAAGTTAGACATTAGGTTGTCTAAATTATCATTTGCATAGTGTTTATAAATCAAAAATATATTTTTGATAGACATGTGCTTCTTGGAAAAGAAAAGAATACTATGACATGTGTTTCATACCACATGTGCGAAATTTGACCAGAGGGAGGACAAAAGTTAATGATCTCAACTTTTGGAAATATGAGACCTTTGGGAATTATGGTTCTCAAAGTTACTAACTTTATGACTTTTTGCTAGTTCCTAAAATATACTTGAGTGTTTGCTATCTTAGAGTGTTACTAGAAGATCATAAGTGATTTGATCAGATAGGACACCTCTAGAAAAACGAGTTGGATTATGATTGAGAGAACTAAGTAGAAAGAAAGATTGCTCAGTGGTCACTTTCAATTTGTGTGTTCACAAGTTGACCAGTTATGTTTATGAGTGAACATAATTGTGAATACAAATTGTTATGAGATCAGAAGAGAGACAAAGAAATGTGATAAGTAATATGGGGAGGTGCATACTTTATCTATTTAAAATACATTTATCGAGAGGCTATATATACCTAACAGGTGTATAGCAAAGAGCTTTCGTTGTATGTCGATCACACGGTCTATTTGCCTAGTATGAAATATTTATAAGGTTTTATTATAGAAGAGATGTGTCACGTCATGTACGAGTGAGAGATGTTGGAATTAATGATCGGGTTCGGGTACGCCCATAACGAGTATATGGACCGGATCCATTAAACAAATAGTTAATTAATTAATTATTAGTTAACTAATTAAATATACTAGTGAGATAATATCTCATAAGTTGAGAGATATATGTATCCCTATCATCTCTATAATTTCATCTATATAGAAACTGAGTTCTCAATGTCACGACCCGATTTACCGGACCGCGATGGTCCTAGGGCACGGGAGATGCCAATGGCGATCGGCACCCGTAGAACCCAGTATCACATGCACAATCTATAAACCATAATATAATATTCATTTTAATTAGTTACCATTCATTCTGTTATTCTGTTATGCATTCTGTAATCATTCTGCAAATGGTTGTAATCATCAAATTATCATATCATACATCATCATATAACTCAATATATCATCATCAATATATATATACATATGTTCATCTCCTAGCTAACCTATACATACTCTATGGAGCAACTAGATAATGAACACCAAAATAAATATACAGAATGTCAGATAATATACATCAGATAACTGTCTGCAGATATCCCCGGATGATAGAAGATAGGAATCTACAACCTACTCCTCTCCTGGAATGGGTAGACAATAAAATAGTGAGTATAGATGATACTCAGTGAATCTATATGCATCATCAATGAAATATAGGCGGAATTAATGGTTTACACATGATAAAGAATAATGGTACAATATCAATCATATAAGTTTACAGAATCAGTATCAGTAATCAATGGGAATAACAATGGTTGTATTAAGTTATGGAAATCATATGGTAAGACAGACAGAGGGCTATGAAACACGTAAACTATGTGTAATAACACAGTCGATCACATATCAAGTAGGCATAAGACTGATCTGTAACACCAAGTCCTAATCGAGCCTAATATAGTTAAGGACCTTTGGGAATTTCTATTAATTTATTTGAAATTATTTTGTTGTGCTTTCATGTGTGTTTGATTGTTAATTGATTGTTTGGATAAAATAAAATAATGATAATAAAATAAATAAATAAAATAAAGTAGCCAAATTAGGACACAAAAATGATAGGACTTAATTGCAAAAGGAAATAAAAATTAGGAATTTAATTGATATTTTATAAGGACCCAATTAAAGTAAAAGAGTAAGAGGGAGGAGTAAATAGCACTTTCACTCATTTTGATTCAATGGAACAAAGTATTGGTGCATTTCAATCTAAAGGATGCATGTATAGGTTCTAAAGTCTACTTTATGAGCTTGTTTGTAGTGGATTGCATGGCAAAAGTCCACTAACCACTAAAATAACCTAAACAAATATGCATTTCATCTTTTCCCATTCAAAAACCGTGTCAAACACATAGAAAAGAAGAGAAGAACTCTTCTTGGTTCGGCCATTGAAGAGCATTTGAGGTTTTAGAGATTTTTTTTCTAAGCTTGGGTGGAAATCTTCATCATTTATCTTCCATTTCTTAAACCATAGCTCAAATTTCATTTTGGTTGGAGGATTGGGGAAGCTAGGGTTCGGTTATTGGTAGAAATTCTTGAGGTAAGTTGAAATTTTTGGTTGGTTAGTGATTTACCTACATTTAAATATTGTTTTGGATGCTTGAATTGAGGGATTTAACTTTTAGTTGGGTAAATTACATAGTGACCGAATTGATTTGGGGAAAAATTGGGGAAAATTTATTTTGTGTTTCAATGGAGCAAATTGATGATATAAATGGTGTTTAATGGATTCAATTGATGTTGATTTAGTGTTTAAATTAAAATTGCATTTCAATTTTGGAAGGGGTATAGTGACCGAATAGGAATTAGGGTTTTGGTGTAGAATTTCTTCTAAAATTCTGCAATTGGATGTTTGAATATTTAATTAGCATAGTGAATTGATATTTGAATGATTAAAATTGAAGAATTAACTCAAAGGGAGAAAACCCCCTTTTGGTCTAATGCCATAGGTTGGGGGAAACTTGAAATTGGTTTTATTTTGGTGTAATTGATTAGTTAGATATGTAATTTGTTACTTGAATTGGTTAATTATAAGTGTAACTAGAAAATTAAATGTTGAATTGGGAAAAACCCCTAAAACCAAACCTAACTAGGGAAAACATGAGGAATTTGGTTTGATTTTGTGTAATTGAAATTAGAATTGTTAAATTGGTGTGTTTGTTTGTGGAATTATGAAGTTGAATGGGAAAAATTAAGCTTTGATGATCTAGCCCCCTTAGGCCGAATTGCATTGTGCTAGGATTAGGGTTTATGAGGTAAATATGTGTGCAATTTGTTAGGTGTATGTGATATATTTAATTGATAAGTATTTGAAGCATATAGGAAGTAATTAGTATGCTTGATTTGGGTTTGAATTGATTTTAGGTCTTTATGACCTATAAAGTTCAAAATGCTTTCGCATGAAACCTAGGCTTGAACGTAAGCCCAAACTTGCTTTAATATGTTAATATATATGTGAATTAATGTGTTGTATAAAGAATATGAGGTTTAAATATGTGTAGCCCAAGTTTGACTTTGGCCAAATGGCCTATGTGTGCTAAAAGGGTAAATTTTTCATTTGATAGGGAATGTGACCATTGTGTGTATATTTGATGTGTATTATGTGTATTATGATGTTTCTAAGTCTTACGGAGAGTATATATATAAATATAGGCGAGCCTCCTGAGGAAGGGACAAGTCGGGCAGTCGTCCCGACCGTTAGGGAGTCATCGGCTAGCTAGGAGCTACTTGCCTTGGCTAAGCTTAGAAGTAAGTTTTTTTATACAATTATTGCATTTATACATCATATGGCATAACATATGCATTTGAATTGATTTGATACCTAGAAACCCTGATTTCATTTGAAATGTCTAATTGGCACCTAAAATGACCCGTCGAACTGACCTTAATTGTCCTAAACTTCCGACTGTTATAATTCGAAACCTGGAAAGTATTTTATCCCGACACTTAGCCCAATCCTTTCCCCTATCCCTAAGCTTCAAATTGATATCAAATAGTCTACCTAAATATGTTCATAATATAGAGAACCAAAAAATCCTCAAAAATTCTAAACGGACCCGTAATTTGACTTGCCATTTGCGCCAGCAAAACTGGGCCCGGCGGGCCCATTTCTTAACTTTGGCCAGCGTGTCTATATGATACTTATGACATGAAAATGAGTTGTTATATGTGAAATTGAGCTATATTTGTGATCCTATATCAATTATATGAGACTTTTGCATATGATATCATAACAGGGCTACTACGACGGGGTAGCAGGATTATCCGTCGACCGTGTGCACACTGGTATCTTATTTGACCCTTGCTAGAGAGGGGAGTTATATTCTCTAGTAGTGAGAGTCGATCACTCTTACGTAACTATTGGTTTCGCGCTATTGCGCCATATATATATTTGTTAGCACAATTGTGCATATTCTACATATTGGCCCCATTTATCTGTTATATCATATGTGATGTCACTCATACTACATGTTATTATTGTTCACCATATTTTAAACATTTCATATACTATACTTATAGTTCATCACTTGTACCACATATTTTCAATATTATTTGTTCTATCCTTATATTGATACTAACCTTTTCAGGTTTCGATTCAGCTTCAATGGTATATATTTTCATGCATTTTTATATATAATTACTTACTGAGTATTTTATACTCACCCCCCGTAGTTTTAAATCTTTTCAGGTGATGATGAGGTCCAAGTTTCACGGCTCATCTTTCTTCGTCGTGGACATTTTGACATAAATATGTAAATATTATAAGTTAATCTTTATTCCAAATTGTGTCTAATAGCTCCATGGTACTGTAATATAAAGTAAGAGTATTCAGATTGTTATGTATGTATTTATCTATGTGTGTTTGTTGCTATAGCTGCCCAGTTGGTAATATAGCAGGTATGATGATGATGATTTATATTGTGAATTGAGATATATGGATGAGCTGATAATATGGAGATGGAGTTGAGTTGAGAAATGATTATTGGAAGTGCTTACTTGATAAATGGTAAATTGGCATGTTAAAAATACAGAGGAAACTCTGCCGGATTTTTGACAGAACATTGGCATAGAGTATATGTATGAGATTTGGCATGTGGTATAATGGGGTAACATGAATGAACTTGTGTGATATATGAACTATTAGAATGAATAAGGTTTATGAGTATTGGCTAAATTGTATTAGGGGTTCATCGAGGTACTGGTAGCCACTGGCGTATCCTATACCCTTAGACCATCACGGCTCCCCAGTTTGGGTCGTGACATGATCAGGTCCTATGGCCAGGACCAATAACCCTTCCCAGCTAAGGCATCAATATCAATGCACATATTGCCGACAGTATGTACCCACTACCCTATCGGTGAGGCAGCTCTGTCAAACCACATTTAGGTCAATAAAAATGGATAATATGTCAAAAGACACCATTATGCAATAATGGTATCGTCACTGTCAATATAATCAATATCTTTCGAATCAAATAGTATTTGAATCAATGGCATAGCAGAATACAATATATAAGCAAGGATAAAGGTAATGACAAACATCAAAGGAATTGAACAAAAGTTGGTTCAGTGCCGGAAAATAGTAGGTCAATTGGCATGCCAACGTCGCTGGCGACAATGGCATTCAAATGGTAGGCCTATGGAATACAAACCAATATGCAAAAGGCAAATGAACTAGGCATTTCATCAAACACATGGTGGCCATACAATGGCAAGCCATACAATGGCAAGCCAATAGGTTAGGTTTAGGTGCAAACTTAACTTGCCCAATTCAATCAACACAAAGTCACATTGGCAAACAAAGTATAGGCATCAAGAAACATAATTAAAAAATCATCAAATGGGATCAAATGGCAAGGAAAATCAAGCAATTCCAAGGGCAATGAATAGTATACATGGTTCGGCCAAATGAGGGGTTTTAGGGCAAGGTTCCAATTAACAATTCAATCAATTATACATGTTATTTGATGCATTATAGACTCACCTAAACTTCCAAATGCTTTTGAATAGCTCAATTCCACCAAAATCACCAAATGAAGCTATAGGGCAACCTGTCAAATTTGATGTTCTACATCAAACAAACCACCAATTAATCATCTATTTATATCCAATTAACATATTCTAACATCAATTAACCAATACAAACACTAAATCATTTCTTACAACTTCAATTTATCTAACCAAATTAGGGATTTCCATCAATTAGCATCAATTGATGCAAATTGACTTCAAACCCATCTAATTCAACCTAAATAACATCTAAATAATCAATCAAACCAAACAAATAAAATTTTTACCTCAAGTGAAGCAATGTGGCGAAATGCTCTCTCTCAAATTCCTTGAAATTCTTTACTCCTCTAAGCAAACTAATGGTAGAAATAGATAGAACTAGGTTAGAACTATATTTTTCTATCAACTTTCCTTAGAAATCTATAAGAAATGAAGAAGAACTAGGTAATAAAAGATTAGCGCACCAAATGGTCAAAGGTTATAATCAGTGATGTATAACAAATATAATGAATCAATGGTGGAGTATGAGATAAAAGGCATCAATCACAGTAAATACAATCACAATGTATCATGGAACAAGGAAAGGCTCATAATCACAATGCATGACAGAATTAAGGGCTTGTAAACATAATAGTGATAAGCTATATTTCGATAGCATAAACAATAATAATAATATAAGATTGATCAGACCTTATAGCTAGGATATTAATCTCTTCCTAGCAAGGGTCCAGTAATGGTTAGGACATTAACCCCTTCCTAACAAGGGTCAAGTAGAAAATTTATTATACACAATGCCGATGGTACTCACCTACTACCTCGTTAATAGGTAGTTTTGTCATGTTGTTATATAATTGGCACATTAGGTTCAAGAATGACATCGATTAAACAAGGATAGAAATAGTAACAATCAATAATCCAATAAGAATATTTGATATATGAATCAATAGAGCAACAATGTATCAATAATCAAGAAATAAAACTAAAGGAAAAATGGGCCGATGCAATTCGGCCAAGGCTAGGTTTGGTACTAATGGTACCATTGCAACAAGTTCTTTTAGACATTTCAACAAATACTTAGTGGACATGAAGTTTAGGTCATTAGGACATTTCATCGAACATTTGGTGTGCAATATATAATCAACAAAATGGTGGCAACTAAAGTAGGAATAATGTAGCCAATCCAACAAGAACATAATTCAAACAAGGTCTTAACTAGCAATTTTAATCAATTCTCAAGGAAATGGAGCTTGAACGTCGCTCGATCAAACAAAGAATAAACAAAGTAAATGGCCAAAAGCCATTTGGCCATGATGTCCAATAAAACAAGAGAATTTCAATAATTCAAGGAATGGTTATTTTCATGTATAATAACATATTTATAACTAACCTTAATCACTTGATTAGCCAAAAATACAATTTGAACTTTAATTCTCAAAGTAAGTCAATATATCTTTCATCACCTTTTTTATCATCATTTTCATTCCTTTTGATGCTACATAATCAAATTAATGTGTTTTAAGATTAATTTAACATAAATATTTAAGTTTCAAGCTTAAATTCAATTAAATATATCAATCCCTAAAGTTAGGGTTTGGCATGACCTAAACTCTAATGACAATCCTTTCTTTAATTATGTATATATGTTAAATACTAGAATTTCTTAGCAATTACTATCATATAACTCATAAAAATTGAAAAGGAAGCAAAATAAGCAAATTTACCTTAATTTTGATGAAAATTCTAATTTCTCTCTTTTTGATGGAATCCAAGATTTCTTTGAATTTCAAGGTGTATTTGGTAACTAATAGGTTAGACTAAAGTTAAAAAAGGATGAAGGATTTGATGGATTAAAATTTAGAATTCTTAATGTATTAGAATTTATTTGGAGGAAGGATAAAGGAAAAATGAAGGGAGAATGGCCTTTAAGTGGTTCGGCCAAGACAAGCAATTTGGAGAAGTTTTAGTTCAAGTTGGAATCTTATAAAGATATGAAATTTTTAGAAATTGCACATTGATCCCACTAGTTTTAAGTATTTAGACATTAACCCCTCATCTTTTCTTTATTTACATTTTTGCCACATTTTAGTTTCCAACACTAATAGCTTACATATCTTTCATTATGCATTTAATTAGGATTTCAATAATGTGCATGTGTAATTCTATTTTTGCCATGTTATTAGAGATTTTTAGTTGAAATTTTGATGGTTTATACAAGCTTATTACACTACTCTAATTAAATAAAAATAAATCTTCTATTGATATACACATTAGGTTCCTCAGTGGAGATATGCTACTTTTAGAGTGCTACAAATAGTCACTCTATTTATTTCCATTAACAAAGTAGTCCTTTACTATTAGTGAAAACAAGTTTCAGTAATTAAATGAAATTGTAATAGTACAAGTACTAAAACATCCTTGATTGTAAGGGGGAAAAAAAGATAAAAATCAAATTGGTTAGTAATGTTACATAGTTTGATATAAATTTCAAACTAATTAAAATGAAATGTTAATTAATTTTTTATATTTTAAATGTATTTTTTATTTTTTATGATAACTTTTTATTTATTTTAAAAAAATAGGTAAAAAATTTGAAAGAATTTTTGTTCAATTTAAGGAGAAGAAAAAGAAGAAAGAATGTATTATATTATATTTTATAATTACATAAAAAATACATAGTATTTTAGCTTTTTTATTCCTTTGATGAAAAATATTAGTTATTTTAGAACATAGTGCTAATTTATTAATAAAAGTAAATGTGAATAACTATTTAATTGATTTGAATAACTATTTAATTGATTTTAAAAAAAGAGGAACAAAATATTAAATAAATTAGAAGTCTAAGATGAAATAATAATTTGCCCATAAGAAAAGAAAAGAAAAAGTGGATATGATACAAAGTATACAATAGTATACCCTATACGGGCCGATTGGGTTATGAATAAAAAGTTATTTAAAATACAAAATATAAAATAGTTTAAAATTAACTGACAAATATGTTGTTTGGGCTACTTTTCTGTTTTCTGTGGGACTGAATCTATAAAACTGAATGCACTAATTTCATGAGCATCAAGTCATCTAATAATTATTTTACTATATTTACGAAACATGATCTGCGAGAGGTTGCACAATTTTCATGTCCACCATGTCATTTAATAATTTTTCCACGAACACTATGAGAAGAGGTATGGAAAACAAAACACGGTTTTGAGGTTGAAGAGTGATCTGTTAATTTGCAAGTTGTCCTTGCTAATGAGCCTACCAAATGCCAAGCATCTGTTTTATGAGAAAGAATTATTTTATTTTATTTGAAAATAAAATTTTAAGAGCCATTATATATATATAACAAATTTGAATTTATTAATTTAACAGATTCGATTTATTTATTTTTGTTATGCATATTGTTCTCTGAACAACAGCGATTCAGAACTGCCAATTTTTTCCGTCCCTTTTATACTGGAACTGGCAGTTCCGAAACCATAGCCATGCCCATACGCATGTTAACAAATTTGCAGTTATTTGAATTAAAATTGATCTTTTTACATGTAACTGAAAACATACTATGTTTTACAATGTTTTCCAAATTTATCCATATTCTAAATTCAATTTTGTTGTAACTTGTTTGCCAGTAGTACTATATTTTAACCTTATTAATATTTATCCTTGCAAACGAAAATAAGTATAATGCAATTACTTTTTGTGTGCAAAGAAACAGTATGTGTAGAAAAACCAGTAAATGATAATTTTCAAGTACAAAATGGAATCTAAGAAAGAGTGTTATTTTTCATCATCACCCCAAGCATCCTCAATCATTTTTTGCCTTGAAATGATGCGATTCTTTCTTGCCTCTTCCTGATTCTTCAGCTCTCTAGAACCAAACGTTGTAGAAGGTAATTTCATCCCCATTCCTTGTGCAATCAGCCTCTGGGCAGTTCTTGTCGATGTTTGTGGCCTTTGACGAGGAGGTTCCAGGTCTGAGGAAAGAATGATGTAATCGTTGTTCAGTACCAATATTTACTAGCCATGACAGCAAAATACACACACCATCTAGGTTTTTAGCTTTGCAAGATTCTTTCTGGACATTCTCAAACCCCATCCACTGCATTGAATATCATGACTCCTCGGTAGGAAGAAGGGAACAGAGCATTGCTAAAACTGCTATCTAGCAATTACAACCTTTGACTCTGGGAAACAAAGAGATGACCAATTTGCAAATTTGCAGAAAAATTTACTTCATAAATGTGCGTCAGAGGATGTCAAACGTATTAGAAAAAAAAAAGGGTGAGAAAAGAAAAGAAACTATTATATAGGATCAGCTTATATGACAGACTAATCACAAAGAAGTGGAGCCTACCCTCATTGAATGTGAAAGGACTGGCATAAGTGATAATATTCAAAAACCAAAGGACTTGAATGGAAGTGGAACGATTTTTAGTTAAACAACCAAAGAGGTAAAACCAAACTTTATTATCAACCACCTGTATTCCCAGGATTTCCAAGTCCTTGAGCCTTCTAAAATGAAGGCAGAGCATGTTCTATCCCAAATATTTAACAGAATGGCAATTACTAAAAGTTCCTTGCATAGTTTTTAACATGAGCACTAAGTAGCAGAATCTTGCCCCATGGGAAGGCATGCTATACCGAGAAAAATCCTAATCAAACAATTAAATGATGATTGATAAGTTTTGTAAGAAGTTTATTGAAATTGAACACGGTAGACTTGGGGAATCTAGAGGTCACAATTGATGACCTGGCCTCTGTTTGAGGAACTTATATTAGACAGAGAGCACAGAAAATAGTCAGAAGAAAGTCAAAAGCAAAAGACGCACCCCAAGGCGATAGATATATTGGCCAAGGCACAAACAGAGCAAGGAGCAAATTTCTAAAAGAATCCAATCATATATTAAAATATTTGAAACATTAATAATACATACATACTAAGTGTATTATATATTTTTAGGATAAAAGAAAATATTACAAACCATTTTCATTGGTACAATTACAATATATATATTCTGAAATAGAGGGGAAGAGATATGGAGTGAGGGAAAGAGAGAATAGAAGAGCAAAGGAAATTAAGAAAAAACAAGTACCAAAAAATTCTGAAATGGAGAGCGAGGAGAGATGGATGTGGAGGAGGGAGAGTAAAGAGATACTGGAGTTAAACAACAGAAAATCAGTGGAAGTATTATAATTATA
>CANXYC010255710.1:0-13788 GCA_948193065.1 Aleurites moluccanus | reverse complement strand
CTGAATATTTTTGATATATTAAAATATTTATATTTTAATTATGTTTGGTTGATGTTTTGTGTTTGAATTTATTAATATTTTCTAAATAAATTTTTTCATATTTTTAGCTATTATTTATGAATTTTATAAATATAAATAAATGTAGTAATACAAAATTTAAGCGGGGAACGGGGATCCCTATATGAGGATGGAGACTAAATTATCCTCGTATGTGAAAGGGGGACGGAGATGGGGATTCCCCGTTAAGGCGGGAGTGGGGATGGGGATGGAGATGGTTCCCCCGCCCCCGCTCCGCCCCATTGCCATCCTTAGACTGGTAGTGGAATTATCTACGAGCTTGACTTGTAGCGCTCATTAATATGATTTCTAGTACTGCTTGCTTTGGCCACTTTAGGGCATTTTGCAGATGATTTATGTTTTTTTTGTGTTTTCGTGGGACAAATGCCTTCTGATTTATTTTCTTGTTTTTAGAAGGTATTTGAATCTATTTAAAATAAGAATAAAATGTTATTAAATAATTTTTATAAATATTTGAATGATTAATTCAATTTTAAAATTAAAAAAATTAAATTAAATTAAATATGACAACTTTTTTTAAAATGATCTATTTTAAAAACAAAATTTATACCTAAACATCCCTTAATATTACCAACAGGGAATAGTAAAATGGTTACATATTTGACTGCCCATTCAGCAAATTCTGTCCACTAGCTAGTGTGAGCCTTTAAATATTCACTTTGATTGCTAAATTATTAATTAGTCTTTATAATATTTAATAACATTCAAGATTCATAAATTTAATCATAATTATGTAATTCAATAATCAAATATTATATATATATATATGGCAAAGTTAAAATCTTAATTTTAATAATCTTGGTTTTAAGGAGAATTTTTGGCGGTAAAAATTTGATGAAATCTTTATTAAAAGGGAGGGATGGATGGACCTAAATTATTTCAATAAAAAAAAATTACATTAATTTATAAAAATATTTTCACTCGATTTACTTAAACTCAATTTTTTATATAGTTTTGGTCTATTCATAATTAAATTTTTTTAAAAATTTTATACTTATATGAAAAATTTTAACTTTCAACACATTTATAATTAATTTTTCAACTTCATTTCTATTAAAAAATTTAAATATTTTATTTTTGGTAAATTTAATTCTAATTGGATTTAAATTCAAGTTTTCTTAACTATGTAACTAATTATAATATATCATTAAATAACTTAAAAGATTGATTCAAAAATATAAGATCACATTAAATACATTGAATTCATTCATATATAGCAAGAGATTTCGTATTCGAATTCTCATTAGGTTAAATTCTTTTAGATTTACGTTAGTCACGAAACACGAATAAAAATTAATTAATTTTATATTTTTTATGATATAAAAACAAACATAAATTAAAAAAATTAATAATAATATACCACTAAACTAAAATCCGTTTCCCACTAAACTATTTTAAAGTCTCATTATTATGGTAAATGATGATTGTCGTGATTTGAAAAACGTTTTGATTATGGATGGGACCAAATTAATTATATTAGAATTGAAACGTTAATAAATACTTAAATAAGACTATAAAATCAAATCAATTTCTGAAATTAATTATTTTTTAACAATCATTAATTTATATTAATTATTTTTGAACAATAATTAATTTATACTCATATATGGAAAAACAATTTAATTAAGTTTGAAACATGCATATATATTATTATTTAACCAATCAATTTCTTAAATTATCATTATCATCAGATATATGCTTTCTAAAATTACATATTTTAATTACCATTAGATTAAAAAATTATGGTTTACAATTTTGTATAAAAATATGAAATAAATTTATTAAGAAAAATCTGAATATAATATAACACAAAGCCCACCTAATATAACACTATATAATTTCATTTATGAAGATAAATACAATAAATAAATTATTATATTTAGATATAATATTCTAAATATTGAAATAATGAATACTGAACACTAATTTTCACTTCCACTAATCAACACCAGTACTAGAGCATGTGCTTATTGAAATGAACAATGATAATGGCAAATTACTATCATTAGTGTGATTAACTACCCTTGTTTGTCTAATTTTTTTCAAACTTAAATTAAATTAGGAGCTAGTTTTCAGCATAAGCAGGCCCCCCTAATGTTGAAAATAAAATTTTAATCATAATGAAATTAAAATTCATTATTAAAATTTTAATTTTTTATGTTTAATTATCAAGAAAAAAAATACTAAATATAGAAGCGTGTCTAAATCTATATTAAGTTATTGTGATTTTTAAGAATCTTGATTTCATCTTTTAAATTGATAAGTATGTCTTTTGTGGAATGTGCTCTCTCTATTCTCTAACTATGAGATATTAAAAAATAAATGTAACCGTTCATATTAAAAGGAAATTATAATTATGTTTAGGGGTTGTATCAATTCAATTTAAAATTTAAAAAAAAAATGCTCAAACTACAAATTAAATTAAATATTCGACTTTGTTTATTTTTTAAATTAAAATCAAACCAAACAGCCTTGAAATCATTGTTTCGATTTAAATTGATCAATTTGACTTCCTTTCCTAATCATATTTCATTATCTTAATTGTTTTTATTCCAAATTTGTTCATCATAAATAAAAAATAATAATATTTAGGTTTTCTATACATAAAAATAAAACTCTACTCTCAGTGAAATGATATAAACTCATTTAATCTTAAACTTTATAAAATCACTTTAATTTGTGCCAAATTTTAAAATAGCATATGACATACGTATAATTAATATTACTATTTCCATCCGAAAAAGATATACTCATTTTTCTTTTTTATTCGTCAAAAATTATAATCTATTTTCCTTTTTAAAGGGTAGTTGATATGTTAATTTACTAATATATCTCTATTTAATATTTTATTACATCACATTTTTATCAATAAATAATTAATTAAATATTAGACTAAACAATACATTCATATTAAAATTAAATGAAATTTTATAGAAAATTTGGAAACTAAAATTTTATAGGTGGTGAGACTTATCATTAAATGAAATTTTATTGATTTGTATAATTAACATTAAAAATTAAATAATTCATACAATAACATCAAATGAATTTTTTTTAATAAATTTAATTTCGAATTGAATTTGATCAAACTCGAGACTTCATGACATAGTGGAAGTCTTCTAAGAGTCTGTTAATTCTAAATGAATATTAGATTAATAGATATCAAAATTCATTAATTCAAAAGAATATCAAAAATTGGAAGAAACAACTTTCACACAGAAAAATTATTTTAATTCAAATCAAAAGTTGTCTCAATCCTAAGGTTTATATGACTATTTATAGAAAATAATTTTCAGAAAATTATAGAATTTTAATGTAGTAATTTATTCTAAAAAGAAAATAAATCACCAAATTTACAAAAAAATAAGGAAAAAAATCAAAACTAACTTAAATAGGGAAACGAATCAAAATTAATATACTATCTTAAATAGTGTCTAAAAATAAGTTTCCCACCAAAATTAAATAAAGAAAATAAAAAATACCAAAAATACAAATATGAAAAAATAATAACTTTTATTGGTCTCCATCATTATCTCTAGGGTAGAGAAAATTCGTCTTCAAATTTGCAGCAATATTATCATTAAAAGAATTCTTAGATAAAATAATTTTATATTGAATACACATGACCTTAAAATATTTATAAATAATGTGAAATTTTCTAATTTTTCTTATGATTCTCATCCAGGCTATCCAATAACTTTCAATATAAGTTTTAATTAATTTTTTTTTATATAAATTGAGAATCAAAAATGGTAGAAAGATTAATAGAGAATGAACTTTGATAATAATATTTTTCATTCTTGTGAATTAGTGTTGTGACCTATTACGATTCCCCGATATTATTATAATTCTCAATAGATGATCAAACTATTGTAGTAGATAATGATATATCTTCATCAGGATAATCATCAAATACTACAGGTAAATCCTAATTGATAATTGACATTGTTTCCAAGGCATGAAGATTAAATATTTGATTTCTCAAAAATTCATTTACCCATTGGGTTAACTGATTCATTACTTGTATCATACGTTCCTCCATATGGTTTATGATATGTTGAACCATCTGAGTTGTTGTGTTACGATAATAAACCTCCTCTACAGGTATAGTTTGTCGTTCTCTACTTGATGGCATGGTTTTCAAGGGACGAGCGTAAGTTCTTATACCAACTGACGTAGCGGAAACCCTCTAAGAATCTGTTGATTCTAGATGAATACCAGACAAATAAGCATAAAAGTTCGTTAATTCAAAAGAATACCGAAAATTGGAAGAAACAATTTTCATACAGAAATGTTATTTTAATTCAAATCAAAAGCCTCTCAACCTTAAGATTTACATAATTATAAATAGGAAATAACTTTCAAAAAATCCTAAAGCCTAATATGGTAATTTATCCTCAAAAGAAAATAAATCACCATATTTACATAAATAAGGAAATAGATCAAAACTAATTTAAATAGAGAAACAAATCAAAACTAATAACTAACTTAAATGGAGAAACAAATTAAAATTAATATAATATCTTAAATAGCGTATAAAAATAAGTTTACTATAAAAAGTAATTAAGGAAAATAAAAATACTAAAAATATACAAATACAAATATGGAAAACATTAAATCTTATTAATCTCCATCATTTTTATTCTAAATAAATATAGACTAATATGTATCAAAATTCGTTTATTCAAAAGAATACTGAAAATTGGAAGAAATAATTTTTACACAGAAATATTATTTTAATTCAAATCAAAAGTCTCTCAACCCTAAGATTTATATAATTATATATAGGAAATAACTTTTAGAAAATTCTAAAGCCTAATATAGTAATTTATTCCCAAAAGGAAACAAATTATCAGATTTACATAAATAAGAAAATAAAACAAAACTAACTTAAACAGAGAAACAAATCAAAACTAATAGCTAACTTAATTAGAGAATCAAATTAAAACTAATATAATATCTTAAATAGTACCTAAAAATAAGTTTGCTATAAAAAATAATTAAGGAAAAAAAAATACCAAAAATATACAAATACAAATATGAAAAATATCAAATCTTGTTGATCTCCATCATTCTCTCTTGGATAGAAAAAATTCGACCTCAAATTTGCAGCAATATGATTATTAAAAAAAAAATTTAGAAAAAAAAATTATATATTGAACATATGTGTTAGTAAAATACTCATCAAGAATATGAAACTTTCCGATTTTTCTTATGGTTCTCATCCAATCTGTCAAATGACTTTTAATATAAGTTTCAAATAATTTTTTTTATATAAATTAATAACCAGATGTGGTAGAAAGCTTAATTGAGAATGAATCTTCATAATAATATTTTTCATTATTGTGAATTTGTATTGTGATCTGTTGCGAGTTTTCAATATTATTATGATTTTCAATAGATGATGGAACTATCACAGTAGATAATAATATTTATTCATCAGGATAATCATCAAATACTGGAAGTAAATCCCAATTGATATTTGACATTATTTTTGAGGCATGGAGATTAAATATTTGATATTCTAAAAGTTCAATCATCCGCTAAGTTAATTGTTTTATCATTTGTATCATACGTTCCTCCATATGATTCATGGTACATTGAACCATCTGAGTTGTTGTATCATGTTAATAAACATTCTCTATATGTAGAGTTTGACATTCTCTCATTGATGACATAGTTTTGGAGGAACAAGTGCAAGCTCTAACACTAACTGACATAGTGGAAACCTTCTAAGAGTCTTTTAATTGTAAATGAATACCAGACTAATAGGCATAATTTGAGATGCATAATATGTATAATTATTTTTATTTGTGTGTAAGAATATTGTTTCTACATATTTCCAAATTTTTTATATAACATAAAATAATTATTATTAATTTATTTATATTATTATTATCCACTACTATAACAATAATTTCATTGATTCAATAAAAAATATATATAAAGAAAACTATTATTTTTAATTCTTTCATAAGTACAAAGCTCTTAATAAATTTAATTATTTATGACCAAAATTATATATTATTTTTTAAAAAAATAGTGTGTATAAAATGATATTATTGATAAATATTAAATTGAGTTTTAAATAATTATATTTTTATTAATATAATATGAAATTTAAAAATAAATAAATAAATAATACACTTATAAGAGTATTTTTAACTAAGTGAAATATTAAAATAAATTCTAAAATTATACTAAATATAATATTTATTTCATTTCAATTAAATTTTATATTTATTATTTAATATATCAAATATGATAATTTATTCACAAATAAATTTTATTTATAAATAAAATAAATTTCTTAATAAAATAAAATTAAATATAACGTAAATGTATATATGTTTCGGTATTTAAAAGTGGGGATGATTTTTGAGTGGGCCAATGTAATCTTCTATTTGTTGATAAAAATATTGTACCGAGTTTTATTTGTTTAAATTCGGATTTTCTATCGTATTTCATATTTTATTTCATATATTTTTATATATATTATTTTAATTTTTTTTTAAAATATTTTAATAATTAATAATTTTTTATTAATAATATAACATACAAAAAATGTATAAGACACCAAATAAGACAAAAAATTTAAATTGTATTTATTTCTCTATCTATTAATTAAATAAATTAATTGTACCGTGTAATAATCACTATTGATATTTAATGTTGATAAAA
Source organism: Aleurites moluccanus (assembly GCA_948193065.1). NCBI lineage: Eukaryota > Viridiplantae > Streptophyta > Magnoliopsida > Malpighiales > Euphorbiaceae > Aleurites > Aleurites moluccanus. The sequence goes on along the minus strand of CANXYC010255710.1, from coordinate 7,029 downwards.
AAAATGATAATTGAATTAAATCTTTGTTTTTTTTTTTTATTTACACGTTTAGCCGTTAATTAATTTATTAATTATTAGTTAATTACTTTATTCAGTTATTGAGTTTGATTTTTTTTTTTGTATAAAAGATTTTGATCAATTATCAAATAAGTAAATGATATTATTCTTAATTAGGTATACTCTTAGAATAATCAAGTCTATTTTATAAAAAAAATAAATAGTGAACACCAAAATTACAAAAATTATTATCCCTTTCTTATTATTTGAAAATTGAATGGTTGGATGTGATTTGAAAAATTACAAACCATATTTTTAAAAGATAAAATTATCAATAAAAATTTTATATTTTTCAATAATATATTATATTTGTTTCGAGTTTATAAAAATGACAATTATAATTATACGTAAAATTTTATTCAATATAATCAAAATATATATTTATTGTTAGATTGAAAATGAAAATATAATCTTACTATCTAACTCATTGCCTTATTATTAAATCTATATATGACCCAATTGGTCAAATATATTTAAGTTTCTTTTGTGATATTTAAAGAAGGGTAATAACTAATAAAAAAAATTTGACTTTGACTAAGTAGAAGAAGTGAAAAAGAAAGGAAGTGTGGGTTCCCAGTTTCTTGCTCTTTACTGATAATTAACCCTTTTTCACTACTAAAGCCTAAATGCTAATTTCAATCTCCTTTTACTCTTTCCCTACCTCCACAATAAAAGAAAGCTGCCGACAATATTCTTCTATACAAAGTCCATTAAAGGTTGTGAATCTATTTACTTTCAATATTGTTAAGCCTTCTTTAATTTACCTTTTTATAGTGATTATTAGCTGATAGTTATAATTAATTATTAATAATTATTAATTGATAGTTAATTTTTATTAAGTATTTAATAAAATTATTTTTAATTATTATTATTAATATATTTAATGATTATAAAATTAAATATTAATATTTTTATACCAAATCCGACCATAGAACCAATAAAAATAAATGGTTATAAGTTAGATGTTGAGATTGAAATGGAATTGAATCGAAATTAATAAAAATTAATTAAATTAATATTGTATAATATAAAAAATATAAATTTTATAAAAAAAACTAATAGAATAATATTGAATACAATAAATTTTTTAACAAATATTTTCATATTACTGAATTTAAAATAATAATATAATAAATAGATAATAAGAAATTTAAAAATAAGAAATTTTTATGTAAATAAAATTGAAAGAAATTTAATTTTTAGTGCTAAAGATTTTAAATTTATTTTATGATACATATAAATGGAAGGTGATTACTAAAATTAATTTTATAATATAATTTATTTTAAGTTAAATAATATTTTTTTGATAAAAGTTATATATATAATTAAAATATTATCAAATTTATTATTATTATTATTATATATTTATCATAAAACTAATAATAATTGATATTTAATTTAAATGGTTAGTGCTCTGACACCTATTCCCATATGTCAGGTTTCAACCTCAATAACAACATAATTTTTTTTTAAATTAAAGCTATATCCAATTCAACTCATTCCGAATTAATTGATTCAATCGAATTAATGTCATTTTTATGTAAGCGGATAAAAAAATCAGATTAAATAAAAAATAGACCAATTCTTGATTAAATTTATCCGATTAATCGATTCAATCTAATTCAATTTTAAAAATAATGATATTTATCTTTTATTAAATATTATTTTTTATAAGATAATTTAATATTTTTATTTAAATAAGTCGGATTCATTTCAAAAAAATTTAAATTGTAATTTTTGAAGACATCAATTATGTGACAATATAATAATTATATATTAACTAATAGCTGTCACTAAAAAATAATAACTGAATAAATTTAATTCAGTTATTGAACCAAAAAGCTACCATTAATATAAAAAAACTAAACTTATTAAAGATTTTAAAATAGTGTTTTTCATTAATTTTATTTTTATTATGATTTCGTGGGCAATAAATTTTTGTAAATCTTTTAATTTTGTTGTAATATATTGTGAAATTGTGATTAATTTTATTATGTGATGAAAATTTTATTATATTTTATTTTTATACTGAGAGGGAACTTGAATTGGGAAGATTTGTTGTTAAATTGAGAAATATAAGGTGAACCAAATTTCTTAATTTTGAGATAGCAATTATGAGATAAATTTTAATTACATTTTTCTTTTTTTTTTTCCATTATATAGTTACTAGGTTTAAGTTTTACTAATAATAAATCTCATGAATCCCTTATTTCCAAAAAAAAAAAAAGAAAAAAAAAAGGAAGCAAAATAGAAAAATATCAAGTGTTCTATCTGTTCTACTATATATTTTGAGTGCAAAATAAAAAACTAATGGAATTTGTGGGAACCACTTTGATAGAATTAGAATTGGTATGCACATGCTTAATTTCCCCAAATTTGGGCAAAGCATTAAAGCATTAAAGATCATAAGTATCATTCCCCCTCTTATTTTCCTTTTCTTTTCTTTATTATTATTATGGTCCGTAGCTAACCACTTGATAATAATATGCTTTGTGGATGTTTATAATAATATGGTTTCTAAATAATGATAAAAAAATAGAAAAATTTATCCCTTATTGTACTTTGGTATGGAACAGGCGGAGTGAGTCCATTATTTTATCGAAAGAGACGTAATGAAGCATCAATTGTTGGGCCTCCATGCTCTACAAGTATTTGATGTCTGTCTGACCCACTGAGAGACAGTTCCTTAATTTCTTAAATAAAAGTAAAGGAACATAAACAAGAATCTAAAAAGAGTTTTCATTCATTGCGTTTGTGAAGGTGGTCCCATTGATTTTAGTTTTTGGCTGTCATAAATAATAATATAGCAGTCCAGATACTCTGTCTCATTATATTTTATATTTTTTATTATAAAAAAAATATAAAATAGAGGATATGACACAAAACAGTACAGAAAATCGGAACTGATAATATGGTTGGTGCCATAATTAGCTTTTCTTTCTTTTGGGTAGCAGCTTAATTATATCATCTTTATAAATGGATAGCAGTTTGCTGTTTCATGAACACCAAAATTTCATTTTTCATTAGGATGTGACTAATTAAGGCTTAAGCATTTGAGCTCGATTTTGGGCCTTCTATTTTGTTTCTTAACCAATCCACTACAAAGTCCAAACTATCATTCATGGTTATGATTTTGAGCTCAAACTAAAACAAAATTATCTGTACTGGAAATGGGCCAAAGTTCAATTAAACAAAAGCCCGAACTGATTCAGTTTTCAGTTAATTAACCCGCCAGTTTCTCTCTCTAACTCGAAACCTCTTCAATCACAAAACGCCACGTTTCGGAACCAGTACCAATTCCAATACATATCCCTCCTCTGAAACTTTCAAATATCTCTCTCTCTCTCGCTCGCTTGGATAGTGAGATGGGGTGAATCGTCTTCGCTTTTTCAAGCCACCATGAACGCTAGAGCTCTCCTCTACTCTTTCTATCCTCATTTTCGGCCACGTCCCTATATCTCCATCTCCAAGAAACACAGAGAGTCGGTTCATTTTCGGGTTCGGCTTCAATCAGAAGAAGAATCCGGTTTCTTCCGTGTTTGTATTCGGAATTCTGGTCCGACCGAATTCAGGAAAGTATATGCAGATGTTAAGTCAGAGCCGTACGATATATCCGAGTCGGTACCCGAATCGGCGAAGTTCAAGGATGCTCTGAACGATGTCGTTTTCAATGGAGGTGATTTGGAGAGTTCTGAACCGTGGTGGGAAGATTTCCCGAAACGATTATTGTGATTTTCTGTTTCTCGGCTTTTCTTCTCTGCAATATGGATAGAGTATGATTTCGCTTCTCGCTTAAATACTGTTCTCTGTATAGATTTTTTTCTTTTAATTAGAATGAAATTAATTAATCTGCCAATTAATAAATTGTTATTTCATATATATGTTAATAGTAATTAAGCACCTCAAAATGCGAGAACTAACCATTACATTTCAGTTTTCTGATATTTCTATGTGTCATATTAGCATAAAGTTCGAGAAATTAATCTTATTACTATGTTTTTTCTGGGTGGGTCATTGAGGGCTTGGCCGTTAGTTTACTCTTAACATTAAAATTCAATCACTATTAGGAGAAAGTACTAATTCTATCATTGGAAATGCCATAATTTTCATAGCGTCATCCGTTAGCTGTAATTTGAGCAGATTCTGTTTTGCAGGTAAACATGAGCGTTGCTATACTTCCCATGTCAGCAGAGTTCAATTGGATCCCAACTACAGTTGGTTTGATTCAATCTTCCTGTTTTTGGGGATACCTCCTTACACAGGTAATGGAGATTACTGTTAATTAACTTGTATATTATTTCTGTTACAAATTTTATCTAGTATCATTTACTTGCATTCAAGGTGTTAGTGTTAAGGTTAGTTTGTTTCTAATAGAAGGCAAAGGTGTTTTAAACCTGTGAACATATTATTTATTTATCAATTAATTAGTTCTCAATTACAGATTGCTGGTGGCATATGGGCAGACACAGTGGGTGGAAAGCTAGTTTTGGGATTTGGAGTAGTTTGGTGGTCCATTGCTACCGCTTTGATCTCCTTGTTGTTCGTGCTTCATGGGGATTAGTGAGGTAAGTCCTTTGGCAAACTTTTTTATGGGTGCTTTCTGAATAGGGTAACGAGTATGCTTTTGTCTTGTAATTCTTTGTTGTTCTTGTGAATCATAATATGAACTAGAGAATGTGATTTATGGTGAATTTTCTCATAGGATGCTTGTTTATTAAGTGTGGTTCTGTTCCAGGGTGTCGCTATGCCTGCCACGAATAATATTCTGTCCAAATGGGTTCCTGAATCTGAGAGAAGCAGGTCATTAGCACTGGTGTATGGTGGCATGTAACTCGGATGATGGCCATCAGTCTTTTACTCCTTTGGTTCTTTCGGGACAGTGTGGTTCACTGTATGGCTAAATAAGGTAATTTTTACTGGTTTTAGAATGCTATGGATTTTCACTTCACATTTCCAAGGTTTTGAAAGTGAAAAGAGAGATATTATTAAAATGCTTTTTGATATTCGAGGAGTTTGATAAACATGAGCTTAATTTTCTTTTAATTTTTTATATTGTCTGCCCATGAGAATAATATTCAATACTATGTTTCTTTTCGTCTATTTGCTTTCCTTGTTTTTCAAATGTTATATTCTTGCTTTTTCTTTCAATAGGCACACAGTTCACCTCTTAAAGATCCTCAGCTCCGGCCAAAAGAAAAGCAGCTTATTGTTGCAAACAGTGTTTCTAAGGAACCTGTTAAAACAATACCTTGGGGATTAATCTTGTCGAAACCACCAGTATGGGCCCTAATAGCGTCTCATTTCTGTCACAATTGGGGTACATTTATTCTTTTGGCATGGATGCCAACATATTACAGCCAATTAAGTCTTCCTTTCCATCATAATGCTTCAGTATTGAAACCCTGTTATAACATGTAATAAGTACTTTCCTCAATAGAGGTTACAAGGGTTACTCACAATTTGACACTCTTTGTCAAATTCTCACACAGATATCTCTCATTGTGTTTCACTCCTTGCCAATAATCAAGCCTACAAGCTCTTTATAAAGACAGGGCAGTTACATTCTGAATTTTAAATTCAAACAGGCAGTTGACATCCCCAACTGCTTAGGACAGATTTGAATTTCTAGCAAGTAACTGCCTTTGGATAAGGCATAACCGCCCCTGCATGCTTGGAGATCCAATCTGTGTCTGCCTCAGATATCCAACTGTTTTCCACACGTTTGGGCAAGTCATGCACGTTGTCACAGGGGTCTTTTTTTACTCAAATTTTTTTTCTAAGTAAAATTTCCTGCGAGGCAGTTAAGCCTCCTGCTTAACTCAGCACTTCAACCACACAAATAAACTTGTGTTTCACTTGGCTAGTAACTTAGCCAATTTTGCCCAGCGGATAGCCTTGCCAATTTCCCTAAATTGACTTAGCCAATTTACTCATGCATCAAGTAAATAAACAACAAGCAGGATTACAGGAATTTCCTTCCCAACTTTTATTACTCTTAACAAAAGATTAGAAAGAGCATTTCCTCAATAGAGGTTACAAAGGTCACTCCCAATTTGACCATCTTTGCCAAATTCCCTTGCCAATAATCAAGCCTACAAGCCCTTTATAAAGAAAGGGTAGTTACATTCCGAATTTTAAATTCAAACAGGCAGTTGACATCCCCAACTGCTTAGGACAGATTTGAATTTCTAGCAAGGAACTACCTCTGGATAAGGCATAACTGCCCCTGCATGCTTGGAGATCCAATCTGTGTCTGCCTTAGACATCCAACCGTTTTCCACACGTTTGGGTAAGCCATGCATTGCCCTTGCACCCATTTTCGTGAACCATCCAGCCGATTTTGCCGAAGGACCAAGCCAGCCCACCAGCGACTAGCCTGCCTCCCCTATATATGCATAATTAGCAAAGTTGGCTATGCGACTAGGAGAAACACCTAGGTCAGAGGAGGAGAGTACTTCCCAAAGTACTTCCAAGCACACCAAACCGTCTGTAAAGTCTTGCTTGATCATTTCATAGGCCAACCAGTCTATGTGTCAGGATTTCGCACGCCAATTGGCTGCCCAACCAGCCTGCTCAAATTCGTAGGCCAACTAGTTTTACCCGCAGTCCAACCAGTTCCATCCGTAGGCCTACTAGTTTCGCTCGCAGGTAAACCATAGCCCATTGTTTCCCTTGCTCTCTGCTTTGACATAACCAGCTATGCCAACTTCCACGCTGATCTAGCATGTTCCCCCACATGCCATCAATTTTGGCCCAATGCTTGAGTCCAGCGTGTCACTCCAAGCATTGGTAGGCCTATGAGATATTTGGGGGCCTTACAAACCTCCCCCGCCCGAGGGACTCAACGCCCTCGTTGAAAGGCTCTGAATGTGTTCCAGCAATTCCCACCTTGGTTCCACATCACTCTCATGCACCCATGCAAAGTCAAAACCCAACAAGAACTATAGCCAATAGTAATGTCTTGGCCTGATC
>CANXYC010255664.1:0-19055 GCA_948193065.1 Aleurites moluccanus | reverse complement strand
CACTCAAATTCTCAATTCTTTAACACTTAGCATTTTCTCACGCAAATTTCAATAACTCAATCAATATTTCTCACAAAATTTCCCATACTCGTTTTCTATCATTATCCAAAATAATTAATAAGTAAATATTTATACTTATTTTAAAATTAATTAATTAAGCCAATAAAAAAAATAAATTTATATTTAAAATATACACAAAGAATGTTTAGGAGAAATGATGGGTGTTACATTAATATCTCTAGTTATACTCATCCAATTTCTTAAATTCTTTCTTATAATTAAACTAGATATATGAGGGTTTAAGAATCTGAAAATTCATATTTTTCTAAATATTACACGAATTATGGTGAATTTCCTAAATCTGCCCTGCATCTTGAAATCTGTCCTGTAAATTATACCCGAGCAACCTCTACTGTTTCATTTATAACTTAATGTGTAGATATCCAAATATTGTTCTGTTTTGATTAAATTTAGCTAAGACATAGAGAAACATTTTTATGTTTTTAGTTTTCTCTGATTTTGATCTTAAAGTTCTCAAAAATACAAAAAACAGTAGGTTTTTTAGTCTAAATCCTAACCCGAGCCAGTAGCACTCAATGTCTCATATCTCTTTGCACAGTATGAAATTGATAAAATTTTCTTAAAGACATATTTTCTAAACATGTATATCTATAACTTTTATGTTTGTGAACTCTTAAAATCTAACTCTAAAGTTTTGAAAATTAGCCTTTAACTTTCTGTCGAGAAACATAAATTTCAGAATTTTAAAGATTTACTTCTAACTTATCTTTTTTTCACTACATAAACCTCTAATCTGCCACTAAAAATTTATAAAATTAAATTATATAGCTAGATAAGAGTATTACCTCTTGGAGATTTCAAAGAATTTTCTTTAGCTTTTAGTAAGATTCCAACAAAATTGGTGAAGAAGAGAAGTTTAGTTGATGGAGAGCTTGTGAATTGAGGTGATGGAAGAAAGGGATGAGTAAAATTTTTTTTGAAGAAAAGCGTTCAAATTTTCGGCTAAGCTATGAAAAAGATGAAGATGATGAATTTGATTTTTTTTTAATATATTTTTATGTATATAAGTTTATAACCAATTATAATTTTAGAAAAAAAATTTTAAAAAAAAGAAATGAAATGAATGAAAACTCAATGTTGGTGAAGATGAATTAAAGAAAAAAAAAAATCACAATTGCTTGGTAGAGTGGCCGGCCACCTAGCTCAAATCATGATTATATATTATTTTTTTTTTTTAATTAATCAAATTAACTTTTTGACTTATCTCCCAAAATTTATCAAATTGCCATTTTTCATTTCTTGTTCTTCTATTTACTACTTAAGCATTTAAGTTTTACTAATTTCACTCAATTTTATTTTTAACTTATCTATTATTCATCAAATTTTAGGTATGTAAAGAAAAATCGAATAAAATATTATTTTGAAATTTATTAAAAATCGAAAACTGGAGGGTGTCTAATTTTAGGTTTTCTAGGTTTTCCTTTTTAAGTATTTTAATTGATTTAATTAATAAATACTATTTTTAACTTCTTTTAATCCCCTAATTATTTTTCTCACGATGCTAAACTATTTAATTAAGGTGTCCCATAATCATTTCTAAGTAATATATTTTCTAAATTTAATAAAAATTTAATTACTAATACTCGTTTCTTAAAATTATCCTTAATTATTTTAAAAATTAATTAGGGTTATTATATTAACATGTTTAAATATTTTTTAATTTTACTCTTTCTTATATAGTGTTAAATTAAAAGATAAAATCTTTCAAGAGATTGCCTTTTTTTCTTTTATCAACAAATATTATATATATTGTAAATATTAAATTTATAATTATATCAAATATTGTAAATGAAATTTCAATTACATTGGTAGAAATCAAATTTAAGAGTAGAAGAATGTATTGAATTACGTGTTAAGTGTAAATTTGCTGAAGAACGTGTCAAGCAAGATTAGCATTCCGAAGTGTTTTGTGTATTAGCTTGCTGTCAAGCAAAGATTTAGAATCAAATGTCAAAATATTGACGCAAAATAGTACTTTTCATTCTAAGCTTTAAGAAGAAGCAAAGAAAACGTCAACTACTAAATTCTTTTCAATCATAAATCGTTTTCAACTTATTGTCTTGGAAAATGGTAACATGTCAAAACCAAATTGAGAAAAAAATAAATTTTAATATTTTATTATATTTTTTTTTAGTATTAGAAATGAAAAATTAATTTTGAATTTATTATTTAAGAAAATTAATATTTATCGTTAAATTATATCTCAATATACTCTCATTTTAATTATTATTTTTATAAAATTATGTGAAATTATTAAAAATATTTAGTATAAGATAATATTTGATATAAAAGATAAAATTGAAAAAAAAATAATATCTTTTTAATTTTAAAAAATAATAAATATATTGAAATAAAATAATTTTTCTAGAAACCACACATAAAAAAAGAAACGAGGGATTTTTTAACTGCATTTCCCTTTCAACCGACAGTATTCGCCAAATAGAACAAGTTCAAGGGGTTTGTAAATTTGATTGGGTTGACTTTCTATTGTTGATGTAAATGGTCAAGAAAATGTCGAAATGGGAAATATATGAGAATTTTCTCATGTCAAAGCAGTGTTTTCCTCTCTACGATGTGCAAGTTTAAAAATTATATTATATATAGGTAGATTGGAAGTATTATGAGAAATTTTCAAATATCCTCGTTTGAGGATTCAAGACCTATTAAATTAAATTTAAAATATTATAATAAATTAAGTTTCTAAGTGAATTAGTGTTTGGTATTTATTTGTTAACATAATTTTTAAGTGAAAATATTATATCAATCGTTTTTTTTAAGAGATTTAGAAAATAAATTTTGGTAAAAAGTAATTTTGAGAAATAATAAATTTTGGCATAATCGATTCCAAATACCCACAAAATACATGTTTGGTTCCTTTTTTAAAAAATAAAATTTTAATTTAAAATAATATTGAAATCAGATTCAAAATTATAAGATTTTTAGGTTGAACTCTCAATTAAAATCAAATTTATAAAAAATAAAAAATAAAAATCATTTAATTACTAAAAAATTATTTATTTATTTTTAATAATAAATTATTATTATTATTATTGTTGTTGTTGTTATCTGCTTCTTTCTTCGGTCTGTATTCTCCCAGTTCTTTTAAGACCCTTTTTACTTTTGCTTTAATATTTTGAGGCTCATTTCTACTTGATGCCTCCTCTTCTTAAGAGATTCGCACGCCAAAAGGAACTCTGTTTAGGCTAACGTCATCCCTCTTTGTCTATCCACCTCTCTCTAATTTTGAGACAAGAATCCCATTTGTTATCCTTTCTCTTCTATTATCTTCTCTCCCTCTTCTTCCTTGACTCATCTGAGGAGGTGGGAAGTCTATTCCTCTTAAAGAGTGATGAGATTTCTCCTAAGAGTCAAAGCTACTGGATCTTCCCCTCCTTTCTCCTCTACTTTGTTCAATTAAATCCCTTCATCTGCTGGGGTCCTTTCTTCTGTCAGATCTCCTCTCCTCACCTCTTAATTTTATCCTTTCTTCTCCACCAACCTCCACTTCAGCTCTCCTTACTTGATTCTCCCCCCTTGGTTATTCGTGCCAAAAGGAGTTGTTTGACACAGGTTAAGACTTGTACATCAAGAGAGTTATCTAATGGGTTTGAGGCAGGTGTTAAGAATGAGTATAATTTGAGAGGCTAGGGTGTTTCTGGCTGAGGGAATATGATCTGCAGAGTTTTGAATTTCCTCTTGAGAATTTGGGTTGGAAAAGAAAAGAGCAGTTATGTGTGTTTTAGACATGATTTTAGGTTTGGTGTCATGTTCTCTTATATGGGCAAGAAATGAAATTTTTTTATGAGTGAAAACAAAGAGCTATAAATATTACAATCCTCTAAGAAGAAAGAAAGAAGAGAATAAAATCAATATTTTGGAGAGATCTTGTGATATTGAGAAAATATGTTCCCACAAACGATGCCAATTTGATGAACTATTTGATCCTGAAACAAACAGTATTGGATCCCTTTAGTTGGGTTTGGGCCAAAATGATACTTTTGGACCACAAGACAAAGAATAGGCATCAAAGAGTCAAACCGAGGACTTGGCAAAGACACTCTACTACCTAAGTCATATATACTCTTTTGGAGTATTTAGTGAGTTTTAAGTTTAATGAGTTGATTATGAGATTAGAAGATGTCCATAAATGGTGAATACCTCTCATTTTTATACTTAGCTGGTATAATATTGAATGGACATGTGAGGACATGTGTCACTATCTTACTTGACATTCAAAAAGGCAGTTGGCTTGATCAAGACTAACTCTACCTCTTGCATGACTTAGATTGAATATATGTATGGTTTGACAATGCAACTTTTCTGTGGGTTGGGTTTTATGTTATCCCTTCCTCACCAGTAATGATGAGAATATTTGCTTGTATACAAAGATTGTGCAACTTAGGGCTCATCCCAACGTAGAGTCATCAAATTAAAAGAGAGAGAGAGATAAGGCTCTCTTAGGAGGCTTGTGGCCCGTTGGCTTTAAGGATTAATGGAAGTCCTTCCTTGTAATGTCACACTCTTAGTGAAGATACCTTTATTTGAGCTTCTTTATATCTGAGCTGAACTAGCGAGGAGACTTACCTTACTTTGAATTTGAAGTCCATGAAGATTGGTTTTCATTGGTCGATTCTAAACTGTCCATCTTCGAATTAAACCCCTAATACCATGAGTTTTTTTTAACTTAGATAAGAGTCCAATATCATTATTTCTCATCATTTAGTATTTTAAGATCTATATATTTTCCCAACTAAATATTGTAAATGAATTTTCAATTTCAACATTCGTATAAATCAAATTTAAGAAAAGAAGAATGTATTGAATTACGTGAAGTACAAATTTGATGAAGAACGTGTCAAGCAAGATTAGCATGTTGAAGTGTTTTGTGTACTAGATTGCTGTCAGGCAAGATTTAGAATCAAATGTCAAAATATTGACGCAAAGAGTAATTTTTATTCTAAACTTAAAAAAGAAGCAAAGAAAACGTCAACTACTAAACTCTTTGCACTCAACATACTGTCTTCGAAAATGGTAACATATCAAATCCAAATTGAGAAAAAAATAAATTTCCCAACTATTCCCCTTTTTTAATTGAACCCTTTGCCCCTCTGTCTCATAACACATTAATTCAACCGACAGACACTGAGGTGTCATTATTCTAATAAAGGCTATTCACCAAATAGTTCAACTAAGGCATCATCTTCTTATCAAACACAACTATTGGCGCCCACCAGAATCCCCCCATACGGTATTTTATAATTAGGGTTCTAATGCATTAAAATAAATTTATATACTTTAAAATTTAAATAATAAGTTATATAATAATAAAAAAAAAAACCTCTTCGCTAATATTAGACCTTTGATATAGTGATACACCTAAAACTGAAATTTTAATATTTCAAAATGTCTCAAGTTTAACTTTTCATTTTAATTTCTTCATTTTAACCCAAGTTTTGAATTAACTTTAATTCCAATAATTAGTTAAATTAATAATTGATTATACTTAATATATTCTGAAATAAATTTGATTCTTTCGAGTAATAAAAAATAAAGTTGGCATCGATTCGATCTAAACTGTTTGAAAATTGTTTATCAAAATCAAATTAATTTTTTGAATTTAAAGAATTTTCAAACCAAATTAAATTATTATTATAATTAAACTATTAATTTGATTACTTTCTATTTGTCGATTCAAATTAAAAATATTTTTTATATATCGTTATTATTTTATTATAAAGGCCAACAAAAAATTAGTAATAAAAAAATCCTGAATACCCAAAACACCCAAAACTTATCTTTTTTTTTTTAAGAATTATTATCTTTAATTAATTTTTATGAAAGATTTTTTTTTTTAATTTTAAATTAATATTAAGTAAAAAAAATATGTGGATGTATATAAAATAAAATAAAATTTATTTAATTGTAACATATATAAACTTCGGTTCAATTTAAATCAGTTTGAAACTAAGAAAAGAAAATTGCAAATTACAAACCAAATCGAATTTTCAATTTACACTATTTTTAATTGAAATCAAATTAAATAATTACAAAATCATTAATTTCGATTTAATTTAATTCAATTTAATAGATTTGATGGATTTTACATTCACTCCTAATAAAAAAGATACTTCAAAAAAATTATAATTAGAGTGTTGCTCTATTGTATCATTTTCTACAATATTTTTTTTACCGCCCACTAATGTAACACAATAATAACCACACATATTAGTCATTTAAAGAGAAAAAAAAAATTCTAAAAGGATTAACAAATAAAATTATGCATATCAAGGCATAATTAATTTATTGGTAAACATATATATTATCTGCATAATAAATTTAGATTTGATTTCTCTTTTAATTTTAAAAAAATAATAAAATAGTACTTCATATATATCAATTGAAAATTGTAATGCAAAAAAAATATATATATATATATATATATATATATATTGGGACATTGTATTATAATATATAATTGTCCTTCCAATTCTATTGTGGATCATATATATGGATTTCACCTCTAAGTGAAGCGTGAGGTACAAGTTGCATACCATTTCATTGAACAGTTGACTTTGTTTTCTTGAATTAGGGTTATAATATGTATAATATAGCCATGAAATTTAATTAGTATTAACTTCCAAGTTGGGTTTGGAAATTTGATTGGATTGACTTTCTATAGTTGATGTAAATGGTCAAGAAAATGTCGAAATGGGAAATATATGAGAATTTTCCCAAGTCAAAGCAGTGTTTTCCTCTACGATGTACAAGTTTAAAAAATTATATTATATATATTGGTAGATTGGAAGTATTATGGAAAAATTTCAAACCTATATTATAAATGTTTATATCCAGAATTCGAAATCTATTAAATTAAATTCAAAATATTATAGTAAATTAAATTTTTAAATGATTTGATATTTGATATTTATTTGTAAATGTGATTTTTAAGTAAAAATATTATAGCAACGTGATTTTTTAAGAGTTTTAAAAAATAAATTTTGGCAAAAAAATTATTATAAAAAATAATAAATTTTGGCATAATTGATTTCAAACACCCACAAAATATATATTTAGTTCCTTTCTTAAAAAATAAAATTTTAATTTAAAATAATATTGAAATCGGATCCAAAATTATAAAATTTTTAAGTTTAACTTGCAGCTAAAATCAAATTTATAAAAAAGAAAAAAGAAAAATCATTTAATTACTAATATAAAAAAATTATTTATTTATTTTTTTATTTTTCCCACTAATTAAAGACATTTTAGAGAAAGAAAGACATGGCAAGTGGTTGAAGTAGTCAGTTAATTAATTAAGTTGGAATATTTTTCCTTTATAGTATCACTACAATTTTAATTAATTATTTTTATGTATGTTCATGTGAGCTTGTGGGAAACATATAGAATTATGCAACAAAGCATGCCTCTATTTAAGACTGGGGGATGGGAAAACATACAACTAAAACAATTAAAACAAACACAAACAAGTTCACTAGTTTAATGGTTTTCTGCTAATTATAAACATTAATTATGTTTTCTAATTTATTTATAACCCATTAAAGATTTGGGAAAAACCCAACATTGATCAAGCAAATAATTCATAAGAAAAGCCTCAATAATTTTTCTAGGAATAATAATAAGATCAAGTAATTTGATATTACAAATACAGACATTGGATTGGATCATAAAATTATTTGGAAACCTTATAGGACATGATGGATAATGGGAGTTTTTTTAGCATCCTAACAAATATCTTGTCCATGCCTATTGCCTACCCATAGTCCCACACAACAAATGTTGACTTAAGTAAATTATTTATACCTACATAACACAAGAAGGGATTTTTTTTAACAAATTTGGTAGGAAATCAGATTGGCAGTTAAAAGGTCTATAAGAAATTAATGATATGCTCTAATACCTACTAAGCAAAGCTGGCATCTTGTATAAACCCACCAACCATACCCTAATTGATAGGATTGAGTATTATTAAATTTTCCATATGAAATTCATTATTAAATTTGCATCCAGCATCACGAGCTTGGGTGTATGTTTCTTGGATTAAATTTGCTCAAATGATTGTGGTCATGGACTTGAACCCATGTGATTATTCATGGTTGTTCATTATTTTTTTAATTTTAAGTCCACACATATTTGGTCTAATTAGTCTTTTTATATCTTTTAAAAGTGTAAAAATATTTGAGTTTTTCTGTTTTTTATTATAGAAAAAAAAAAAAGAAAGAAAAGAAATCCAATATAAAATAGTAATGCAATTGAAGGAAAGCAAGTTGGGACTCCCACACAGCACATCACGAATATGGCCAATACAGCATATGGTACTACGGAAAATCAGATCTGGCATTTAATTCTGTAATAATAATAATAACAATGATCTCTTCATTCACATGGGGATTATAAGTATGTTTCAGACAAGTTCTAAGATTATCCACCATGCTTTTTAGAGCATTAGCTGTCTATACAAAACTCATAATAGAAATGAAGCCAATCAAACTCTAGTATCTCGTACTTTTATTATTATTATTATTATTATTATTATTATTAAGAGAATCGATCATGAGATTATTATTCAGAAAATATATATACTTATCAATAAATTATATCTCGCCCTATGTCTCTTATACTCTTTTAAATATGTGAAGAATGATAACTTAAAATTTCTACTCACTCTATATGTAATTATGCTAAGAATTTCATCAATACATATTATACCAATATTTTTGTCACCAAAACTCACAATTGTATAATCTCCTAAAAAAATTTTAAAAAATTATTTTAGGAAAAATTATATACTATCATCCTAAAAAATATAATTTAATTAATATATTCATATAATTTCAATCTTTGTTAATTGAAAAATAAGCTATTAATTCAATTAAAAACAGATAATAAAAGGTTAAGATTTTATATCACGACAAGTCACAATTTAATTCAATTAAAAAAGAAAATATTTAAAATTATCTTCATGAAATTAAATTTAAATCATCTATCTTATAAAATCAATGAATAAAATCAAATGATTTTTGTCAATGAAACTTTGGTCTGTCGGTAAGCCTAAAATTTAAGTTTAGAGTAAACTTCATCCCAAAACCAATGGTTTAATTTTATCATATGTTTTTTTTTTTATATTCTCTCGAAATATTGAGAAAGATTTTTTACAAAGTGTCTAGTATAGTTAGCAAGTCTGCATAATCTTTATACTTGTTTTTTATCTTTTAATTCATCAGAAAAATTAACACGTTTTTAAGAGAAGTGATTCGAAGCCTAATTTTTCCTCTTTCTATTTCTATCCATAAAAACTTTATAGTTTCCTTAAAACATTTTATCTTTCTTTCAAATAAAATCATACCTTCTTATTTGAATATCAATCACTTATTCAAGATAATTCATATGTTATTATTTTTATTATTTTTTTTTTAAATTTGACTAAAAATTAACACATTGTCTATATAGACCCCATAAAAAATTTTAAATATTTTAAATTGCATTGTCTATTTTGCATTAAAATACATCTGAAATATTTTTAGGTCAAATAACATTATTTATCCATTCATATATCCCTTGAGAAGTATTGAAAATTGTTAGGGCTATCCATTTTTCCTTTATCTTTATCTGCCAATAACCACGTTTTATATCAAATTTAGAAAAGATAGAAGGTTATTTTAAATTTACCCTATCAATAACATCTCCTCCTGTAGAGATATTATAGTCATCATTCTTTGTAGCTTTGTTTACGTTACGATAATCTACAACTATATGGGCTTTTCCTCGTACTTTCTCTGCATGGTTAATTTTCATATAGGTTGAATTAGAATGTGGACTATTACTATCCCTAATCAAATATTTTTTGAGCAATTCAGGAATTTGTTTATCAAATTCCTCTATCATCATATTTGTATATGTTATATTCCTAGTTCATATGACAGCACTAGGATTTTTTAGTTCTAACTTAGTGATTATGCCATTTACAACCCAAAACATTAATGAATCATCAACAAAGTTATCAATTAATTTTCCAAGAAACTTATCTCATTTAGTTTCTTTTAGCTGAGAGTATTGTGTAAAGGTTATCTATTATACCTTGTACTTTCAAGCATAATTCCTTGTATCATGAGGTACTATTTGATCCTTTCTTAGCATAAGAATCAAATAAATAATTTATCTAAGTACCACTATGATGTACTCACACTCTGAATGCTGGCTCACAAGGAATAGATCCACAAAACTCTAAAACCTTAATTGGGAAATTCCAATTTTTAACTTGAGTTTTGGATATTTCAGAGATGTAATTTGAACACCTCTTAAAGAAATGTAATCATCATCCTGCATGAAAGGTCTATTTTTTTTTGCCCTTTTAAGAATGTGTTACCTAAGATGATATATGCATCTAAGTCAAGTAAAGTAAGGACTTTATTAATAGTGAATTTTGTCTACCAATGCTAATGAAAACTTGTTGTGCAAAACTAAGTTCACCCCACCACTCACCATTCACAATACGCTTGACTAAGTTCACCCTATAACTCACCATTCGCAATACGCATAACTAAGTTCATCCCACCACTCACCATTTGCAATACTGTTAGTTAGGCCAATGGTTTCTACCATTCATTAGAAAGTACATTGAGTATGGAGCTGCTAATCATTGCTTTTGTGTCAACTAACATATCTAAAGAATAGTTATAATAACCGGGAAATTTAAATGTAAAAGAAATATATGTACTCAAACATGATTCTTTAGTATTGAATATCTTTGATGATGCCATGAATTCTGGACATATCATTTCCCACAATTCCTTAAAAGGAATAGAACGTTATTGAGAAATTTTTGAATTTATCTTACAACATTGGGAATAAGAGTTACATATACCTGTATCCTTTCCCAACCTTCCTCATCTTTGTATATAGGTAAACTAAACATTTTATATCCTATAATTTTTCCTTCCTCTAAAGATGGTTGAGCCTCCTCTTCTTGATTTAATGTTCTAAGAATCAGAACCTCTTATTGATTTACCGATGAAGTAGAACTTCTATGTAATTCTTGTTGGGGTGTCATAGAAGTAGATCTTTTAGGAGGATAAAAAATCCTAATATTTCTCATACATTCTTGTAATTATAAGGTGATATTTCTACCCTTTGTGTAATTTGATAACATCTTATCGACCGTTAGGTCTTTGCTGGTTCTTGAAGAACCCAATTTATGGGCCAAATTCACTTTAAAGGATTAATTTCTTTTATATTAAATTATTATAGTGGTCTAACCCTTCATCAAGAAACTCAGTTATCTTAGAGGTGTTTCTCACTCCAGGTTTGATAGTATTTATTAATTTGAGTATTATCCTAATATGATATACTAAATATTAGCTCGGATATTCATTCTATTCATGTTGTTAGATTTATTAATTCTTAATGCAATGAATTACCCAAATGCCTATCACAATATAATATCATGTAAATGGGATATGATTGAAACCAAACTGGACCATAAGTTTGGTTAGTTTGTACTTTTGATATCATCTTATATTGAAATAAATTACATCTTTTGTCCAATATAACTATTGTCACAGGACTATTTGCTGGTAGACTGAACAACGGAATAAGTCCTACTTGGACTAGACCAATATATATGTATTGATTTGTTTCTTTTGACTTATTTTACAATTTCTCTGATTTTTGGCAAATTAGTCAAATATACGTCCAATGTTTCTAATTCTACATTAGAAACCTGAGCCATAGACTTAGACTGGAAGACATCTTGTATAGATTTAAAATTAAATTTTGACTTGCTATAAATAGCATTAATGTCTACCTTTGGCAGTTTCCATTCTAAGTAACTCCTTGATGAGTCATCATACTAGAAAGACTCTTCCTCTGCCAAAGATATATCTAATGGGATCAGTTCTATATCTATGGCATCTTCTATTGTACTGATCATAAATAGTTGGGTTGTCCATAAATTGGATAATTAGCACCAGTGATTACTAAACTTTTACCCTTTTTCTATTATGATCATTAACTGGAAAAAAAGTTGTCAATTGATCACTATACTTTGAAAATTGTTTCACCGGATAATACTCTGTCAGATTTTTTGTCAGATCAGAGTACTTGACAGTCATGTCAACATAGTATGCTGAATCGTTATATATATATATATATATATATTGATCACTAAACTTTTACCATTTTTCTATTTTAACCACTAAACTTTCTATTTTTTTTGTTTAAAAATTTATATTTTTTATTAAACCATTTTTAAAATACAACAAACACTCATTTAATTAAAAAAAAAACACAAATTATGTTATTATTAATATTAACCCAAGCATAACTAAAATTATATGGATTAAAATATACAGGGGATCAATAAACATCTTGCATATGCTTGCCTATATAAAAACCTCCATAATCGGGATCTAAATTACAATGCAAATCAATTTATCAAATCTAAAATATCATTAGATTTTAAATTAATCTATAAAATTGTAATTGAATTGCTTTCACGATATGAGAAATGTCACTCAAAAATAATAAAAAGTTGATCCGACAGTCAAAATAAGTAAAGAAAATCCACGCCCTGAAGATGCCAAGGAGAACGAGAAGAGAGAAAAGGTGAGACAAGAGAGCACTGTCACACCCCAACTCCAATGGTGAAACGGTCCTAGGACAACGGTAGGTTTAAGGCCACCATAAATCCATAAAACTCACATATCCTGGATCTCATACACAATTATATTAAATATAATATCATATAATATTATTTTTCATAATCCATATAAGAATAATTCATTCCTTTACTATATCATTTCATAATTTCCTCTTGTTCCTTACTGATCAAAAGATGCATCCCACATCACTAAGGAATAAGAGTACCTAAAAGGTAACAATTCATACATCAAAATATTATCATTTCCCAATGACTAACTACGGAGCTTTAGAGTATACTTTCAATATATATTGTGTTATAATACCACTTAATAAATATACAGAATATCTCAAAATTATTATAATGAAGGCTTCTTGGAAGAATGAGTCAAGAAGCTTGATTTTCTCTATTAGCTCCCTCACGAGCTACATTATCACCCGAAATCCACAGAAGAGGATTGAGCCTTCAACTCAATAAGATATGAACAACATAAATTAGGAATCTGAAGATCAAATCATAATCATGTACATATATATATTTATATATATAGGTATAAAAGAATCTTAGGCTTTTACTTGAAGGAACATGAGTGCTTATAATAATTAGCACCATCAAATCATATCATAAATCGAATCATGGTTCTTATTTAGAATATAAAATGGCCACAAAGAATGGCATTATCAAATCTCATATGATAGAACTGATCTCATATCATAACATACGTATCAGTAGCGTTGCTACCTTAATGTGAACGCATGCTTGGCCAGGCATACGCCTAGAGCTCGTGGTCCCCTCTAGGTGGAACACTGATAAAAACCCTATCAGTTGGGCTCCCAAAGTGCACGATGGACCAACGAATTTACTCTCATTAGGAAGAGCGTTCTATCCATAGGGTCATATGGTTTCAATCTCACAAGAAATATATTGGTCACAAGACCATCAAAATATATCATCATTCAAATCGAGTTTAATAAGTAAGAAGCATATGAACTTGATCCAAAAAGGTTGATCAAGTCATTTACATTATATATATATATATATATATATATATATATATATATAGATGAACAATTTAAGAATGCTTGGTTATATTATTTCAAGAACCAATAAACAAATGAATTGTTTATACTTACTTCTTACATAATTTCTATTGAATTTTCTTTAACAAGTTCCTCAACTCCAAACTCCTCAATTACTTTGATTTTCTCCTGCTAAGAAATTCCCCAAATATTCAAAATTAGGATTTTTCCCAAATCAACAATATTCAACATGATTTCTGAATATTTAATCATCTTAGAGTTTTTATTCTTAATTTCTAACATCAATTTAATTTATCTCTTAAGGAAAAATCTGCATTTAATTCGAATTTACTGTTTATGTTACTATTCAAGACAGTCCATAAATTTTGATTTCTTCCAACATTAATTACAATGTATAACCTTAAAATGCTTGCAATAAATTTCTTACACCCATAATTAATTATTCTAACTGCCAGATTTAATTAATCTTAAAAGAAAAATGAAATTTGAAGAAATTTACCCTATTTCTCCAACACCGAGTTTCTTGAAATATCTTGCTTAAATCTGACAATTTCTACCTTGAAATATGCTAATCTAGAGTTCTAATCCATTAATTTTTAATATTAATGCCTTAAACAAGAAATGGAACTGATCTAAGAAGAATAGAAGAAAAATAAAGAAAAGAAGAAAGAATATCGTGCAGAAAATCGTCATTGGCCACTGGGTTAAATAGGCCACTGCCTAATAATCCCGCTCTCTAGTTCGCTATCTCTCCTCGGCAATGCTACACATAAGCTAGTTCTCCATTCCTAGCTCGCACTTCCCAGCTCTCCAAACTGATCCGACAAGGCCACTCCGCTAATCCCAGTTCGTATAACCAGCTCGCATATGCCACCTCGCATATGCTACCTCGACAAACTCTCCTCACGAACTCTTCCTCACATATACCGCCTTGCATATGCCACCTCAGCAATGTTTCTTTGCTTCTTCGCCTCTTCACCAACTTGCTTCCCCTATCTCCCTCTTCGCTAAACTCTACTCGCGAACTGCCACTTCACACATCCCCTCTTCGCATAATAAGTCTTTGCAACATGCCTCTTCGCATAATGCCACCTCGCCTTTCCTCTTCGCCAAATTCCTCTTCGCATATGCTACCTCGCATATGTCTCTTCGCCAATTTCCATTTCGGCAATCTCACCTTGCCACTTCGCTAGGTCGCATTGCCGGCTTCGCAAAATACCACCTCGCATTTTGCCGGCTCGCCAACACTAATCTCTGCTGAGCTGAAACCTTTCCTGAACAACTTACACTTAGCTAGCTCGCAATTGAGCTATAAACATCCAAACTTCCTAATTCTTTTTGCCACTTAAATTAGACATATAGGGTCCCAACATATCCAAAATTCAAATCACAAAAACAACCACACAGACTATGGTGACTCTCCAAATGTCACCCAGACTTACTGTCCCAAAATCCATCCTAACAGTCTTGATAATTTCCACTCTCCATTGAGTTATACTTATCCAAAATTCTTGAAATTTTACAGCCAACATCACAACATACAAAGGAACATTTTTCATGTTCACATCTTTAGCTCAAACTATCTCAGTCATTCCCATAAATTCCAAACAGACACAGACTTCCTGCAGAAACACTAAACCAGACCAGTTTTGCTCAAAGAGGCATAATTCGTCACACATATAGAATTTTGCCAAGCTATTTTACAGAATTAAAGATGAAAATAAATTCACAACTTTTATGTTTTACACTTTACCAAATTATTTCTCTAAGAACATGCAATCAACCTCACAAATTCCTGCAACCATAAATTTTCTGAGTCTACTCAAAACATTCATATCTTAAATTAATTAATTCTTCAAATATACAATAAATAAAATACCATAAAAATGGCACATACTACACTTTCTAGTGGCAATCCAGGAAGATTTGCTGGAACAATATCAAAAAATTCTTGTACCACTGGAATATACTCTAACTCCTTAGGTACCTTTGTAGTATCCACCACAGATGCCAAGTAAGCAATACACCCTTTCCTTAATAATCTCTGTGCCTATATAGCTGAAATAAGTCCTGACATCGTCTTATTTTTCTCTCCTTGAAACACAAACCTTTCCTGTCCATCCATTTTAAATTTTACTTGTTTCAAAGAACAATCAATAATGGCCCTGTATAAAGTTAACCAGTCCATATCTAAAATCAGATCAAATTCCAATACTGGTAACTCAATCAAGTCTGCAAGATATACTCTATTAGCTATCCTCACAGGAAAATCCCTATATCTATAGCTCACAATTACATTTTCCCCCAATGGAGTAGCTACTTCTGAGTACATCAATAAAGGTTCTCTAATTAACCCCATTTTTCTAGCAAACACACAGGACACAAAAGAGTGTGTGGCACCAGAATCAAACAATGTGTATGCCTCACTATCATGGATAGGAACCATACCTACTATAGTATCATGTAGTCCCTGAGCCTGCTGTGGGGTCATGGCAAAAACTCTCCCCTGACCCCGTCGTACAGGTGGTTGTGCTGCTGGCTGACCTTGTCTTACTGGTCTACCTCTACCAGCTCCTCCTCTACTCATCTGTATAGTAGGCTGAGATTCCACTGAACCAGTTTGCTGTAGAGCTCTCATAAGACACTCCCTCAAATAGTGGCCAAGCTGCCCATATTTAAAATATGTTCCTATTCTAGCCCTGCATTCACCAGCATGCCTCTTTCCACAGTACTCACATGGAGGTATGTCTGGAATCTGTTGCACTGGTCTGTTGGATCCTCTAGAATATGCTGGGGTGGGTGGTCTTATCCTACCTCCCCTAGAAACATCCCTCCTCTGACTCTGTGCTGAGGGTGTCTGAAACTGCCTTTGAGTAGGCCTAACCATACCTGTCTGGGATGATCCCTCTACATATCTAGGGAACTCTCCCCCTCTACTTCTCTTTCTTGAATTTCTCTTTGTTCTTTCCTCTTTATATTTAGTGTCCATTTGTGCAGCTGCATCAATGATCTGTCCCAAAGTAGTATACTATCCAACTAAAAGTATGTTATACAGTGAAGCATGCAGACCTCTCCTAAACCGGCTAATCAAGTCTGCTTCTGTAGGTGCTATCTATCTAGCATACTTGCTCAGCCTCCTGAACTCCCTAGCATAATCAGTGTCACTAAGATTCCCCTGTCTGAGCTATTCAAATCTCATAATGTTTCTGTCTCTGATTCCTGCTGGTAGAAATTCATCCATCAGTTTCTGTTTGAACTCTTCCCAGGTGATCGGGTCATTACCATAGATGTTGGCATTAGTATTTTCATCAAAACATACAGAAGCATCTCCCATAAATAACAAACCTATTAACTCAATAATCCTAGCATCTGAACACGGTAGTTTTCTGACAACCCTATCTACCCTCTTAATGAAGTCGCTGGGGTCTGTACCATACTCCCCAGAATAAGTAGGTAGCTATAACTTCAGGAATTCAGAGATACTAAAACCAGCCTCAGGTATAATTCTACAGTTTCTTACCCTTCTCTATTCAACTGGCAACCTCTCTGGTGTTAATGGTACCTCAGGCTGTACAACAGGCAGAACAGGTGGTAGAGGTGGTTGTGGTACTGCAATTGCCTGTGCTGCTATATGTGCTTGCAACATTTGCATCATTTCCTGATTCCTCCTTAACATTTATTGTCTGAAATCCTACATTTCCTCTCTCAATGTAGTCTCACCAATACTACGTCCCTTTGTATGTTGCCTTCATCTAGGTGGATCAGGACTAATCCTCTCTGCCTATACAGAAGTATCAGTGCCTACCTCAGGCTCTCCACTATATGCCCTATGCTGACCCTCCATATCAGGTATATCACCCTTATTCACACTTCTCGACATCATTGCATATATTTAAATGAAATAACAATTCATATAGCATAAAGGAATATTTATAATATAGATTCACAAAATTTCAAATAACAAGGATAACATCTAACTTAGATGATACACAAACTCCTATGTTCCTTGGTATATACTCTATTACTGACATATAACATCATAGGTTTACTAAACCAGGCTCAGATACCAAATCTGTCATGGCCCAATTTTAGACCATGACGGTCCTAGGGTATGGGTAATTCCAAGCAACCAGTACGCTGAAGAACCCATGCTTTTACTTTAACTTTACTTTTTCAGTCATTACTTAACCTGTGATACATTTTATGTGATATTTTTTTTTTAAAACATCATAATATTCTCACAGGAAAACTGACAGAGTTTCCTTTATAACTCTGACTTAAGCTATCCATAGGACATAAAAATTACACTTCCAATAAAGCATACATCCCCTTTTACCCTCCATTAGTCAATCACAACTCAATATGCACTTCAATGTTTGCATTCATATCTCATATCATATATACATCATATAAATTTCTCATATCATATATATGTACATCATTAACATATTCATATCATATTTGATTATCATTTGATCATATTTGACATTATACTCTTAGCTAATCTAAGCCCTATATACATTATATACCAAGGAACTTCTATACATATGAGTAACCTCAAATACATACATCTATGATCCAAGGCTAAAGGTAATGTAGCTAATGGATGACTGCCTCACCGAGGTCCTGAAAACATTAAACCACTGAGGGGTGAGTATAAGATTATACTCACTGAATCAATATATATGAGTATGAAATATTATTCATGACAAGACACATCTATCCATTAATGATCTGTAAATATGAATACTAGTGATAGCATGATGAAATAAATATCATGATTCATAATGCATATAATATAACAGGAGCCTGTAACATGTCATATCATATCATATAATACTGAAATATTACTTCTCTTCCATCACATATCCCTCCAATCACCCATTTCCAACCACAACGTCCCATTGCATAGGGAATTTACCCCTCCCTAGCAAAGGTCAAAACATATATATGTGTAAACAACCGATGGATTTATAACTACACCATCGAAGTAGTCCTGTTATAACATATTATATGCAAATGTCCCATATAGCATAACAACATCAATATAAGTCTCAAATATGACTTAAATAATGATATATAACATTATAAAGTCCAAACAAAGAATTTGGTTCAATGTCAAATTTTTTGCCGCCAGGGCCTAGTTGCACCAGCGCAACTGACACCCCTAAATTACGGGTCCGTTTCTAATTTTTCAGGTACTTTCTGGTTTGCCTTGAAATCAATATTTCCATGGCATTTTCTTTATACCAATAATATATATATATATATATATATATATA
>CANXYC010255608.1:0-14512 GCA_948193065.1 Aleurites moluccanus | reverse complement strand
ACAAAAAAACATAAAATTTATATATATATATATATATATATATATATATATATATATATATATATATATATATATATATATATAAAGATCAAAAGACCAAATTGATTTTTAAATCTACTATATCATATCATCAATTTTATCATTAAATTTCTATTAAAATCAATTAAACTCTTTCACTTTATAAATTTAATTAATTGAACCATTAATTTGATTATTTATAATTTATCAAATTCACAAAGTTTGAGAGTTTAATTAATTCATATCAAGATTTAAAAATTAAATTGATAGCGTGACATAATAGGTTATAAAATTATTTTTATTTTTATCCTTCAAATTAATAAAAAATATTATTTATTCTAAAAATATATGAAATATTATTATTTTCTATTTAATTTTAAGATAAAATTATAACTAATTTTTAAATTAGGTTAATGTTTATAAAAAAATATATAATTACAAAAACACTTAAAATTCAAAATAAATTTGTCCATTAAATATTTAAAAAAAAAATATGAATGTATTGATAAAAAATGTGTGGATATGTTTTTAAAGTCGACGAAAGAATTTTTTTTTAATTTCGATCACATACAAATTAAAAAAAAAAGTGTAAGTTTATGAAAATAAAAAAAAAGGAGAGAGAGAGAAAAAAAAAATAGAAGTGAAAAATCAATAAGTAACAAAGCAAAAATTGAATGATTTAGAAAGATAGTAGAGAAAAAGAAGGAAAAACCAAAAAAATGATGATAAGAAGAAAAAGGAGGTTTGTGATTTGTTATTGAAAGGCATATTTTTCATCTTTGTCACACCTTATCATATACTAATATTTACGGCGGATATTGTGTTCACACTAGCTTGGCCTTCCGAGCATAAGGGCTTTTTTTCCCATAAAAAAGCCAAAAAATAATTATATACTTTATAAGAAACCACTATAATGTTTTTTTTTTTAATATTTAAATTTAAATGAAGCATTTATATCAAGCTGTTTTATAGTTTATTTATTATTCAAATCGCGTTTGAATTTTCTTAAAAATTACGTTTTATTATAATATGTAGGTGATATTTAATTAAAAATTAGCGTTTTATTAAAATAATTAATTTTATTAAAAATTAGAGTTAATTATAAAGTTTCTCTTTTCAATTTTTAAAATTTGCGTCAAATACTAAAAATAATTTAATTTTTTTTTTTTTACCCAAACACTTCAAAAATCACAAAACTTCTTAACTTCCTCCTAAAACATAACTTATAACGTTTAGCTTTCTATCCAAACACCTCCGTAATATTATTATAATAAATTATAATTTAGGTATTTAGCATTAAAAATTAAAATATTATTTACAATAAACCGTAATTTTAATTTTTTAAACTGTTTTTATAAATTATAATTAATAATCTTTCAGAAAATTTATTTTCATTTTCAATATAAAAGGAATTATTTATTTATTAGAATAAAATAGAATATCCAAAGCATTAAAAACATCAATTTATTATAGACAATTTTTTTTTCCTTATTAAGATTAACAACTCCAACATATGCTTCTATACAATTGGTTAAGTATCAACTAAAACCTCTTTTACATCGAAAATGACATGCTTCTTGACTTTGTCATTTAATTAAAGATAATCTTTGGTCTAAATTTGATGTATAAATTTATTTTATATGTTAAATTAATGAGTAATAAAATATTATTTAATTATTTAATTTATTTTTTATTATTTTATTAAATTAATATATACATTCAACTTTTTTAATTAATTATCAATTAATTAAGAATTTTATTACCCGATAATATCCTAAGTGTCACAACCAATAATCTTTAGCGAATCTACACGTTGATAGATACTTATAACTGTCCTCCTTTGTTTTTTGTTTCTTGTTTTTTATTTTTGCGCATGCCTTATAAGGAGAGAAGGTGTCTTTGTTAACGTAATGCAAATCTTGACATAATCAAAAGATAGGGACACAAATAGAAGGTCATCATAAAATTCAAATCAAGGGAACTTGATTAAAACCTAATCATAATTAATTGAATTAATTAATTATAACAATCAATTTTAAAAATAAAAATTTAATGTTCCTTTTTGTAGAAAAATTGCCATTTATATATTATTACAGTAAAATTTCTATAAATTAATACTCAATAAAAATTAATAAGCTCCATAAATTTAAGCCAATTCATTTTTTTTAAGAAATGAAAAGAATAAAAAAATTATATTACATAATTTTTAATATAAAAAATTATATAAATATCATAAAGAAAGAAACATTAATTTTTTGTAGCAAAACTTTAAGTAAATAATTACAAATATTAAGGTTGTTTCTAAATGAATTAGTCAATTTGCACTGAAATTGACTTATTAATAACTCTAAAATCAAATAGTTAATTATTTATTTAAATTTATAGATTTTTTTTTTTATTTGATCGATCAATTCAGTCCGATGCACAACAAGCTAGATAGCGTAACTAAATTTAAATTTAACAAAGCTTTAAAAATCTAAAAATCTTGAGAGGACAAAAAACAAATGGGTCTTAATTAAAAACGGCGCGTGGGGCAAAATGTAAGGGACATAACAAATCAACCAAGAGAGAGAGGAAGATACAGTTATAGAGGTAATCAATGACATCAAGAAAAAACAACATAAAAACAGGATATGGATATATATGAATATGTTTTTAAGTATACAAAAAGTTTTAAAATAAAAATAAACATTACTATTTCAATATTTAATTTTTATATTATAAAAGCCAATTTTATTTATACTACAGATATATATTTATTACTTCAATATGATAATAATAATAATCTTATTTTTATTTATTGTGATACTGAAAATTTTAATTAATTTAAAAATTCAATACTTTTTAATGAAACCTGATTTTGAAGCTCCAATTAAATTATTAAACACTCATATTTAATATTAATGAATTTTTAATTTAATAATATAAAATTATTTTTATAGCAAGGAGGTTCTAAATTTAAATTTCATATACTAACTATTACTAGTAGAAAATTTTATGAACTTTATAATAATAAATATAAAAAGAGGAGATGCATGAAGAGAGTGGGATGGTGGGACCTATGGCATTGCCATCCCACCACAGACACAAATATAGCTAGCAAAAGCCGAAGATATATATGGATCAAAAAATGGCTAAACATGAAATTTATCAAAATTTATAAAATTTAAAATTTAAATTTTTTATTTCATAAATTTATAAAATTTTACTTATTTGAAATAAAAATGAAATTTATGAATTTTAATAATATTTTTATAATAAAAAAATAATTTATAAAATCATTCATTAAAATGATAAATTTTTCAAAATTTCAACACTTACCTGAGATTTAAAAAACTATCCAAATAAGAAATTATGATAAATAATAAATTTTAGACAATTCATAAATTTTGACTATTTTTTTTTTTACTAACCAAATAATAAATTTTGACAAAATTTAGAAATTTTCTAAAATTTCTGATTCAAATCTCTCAATCCAAACATGACCTAAATAATTTAGCATCCTCTTATTGTAATTAAACTTGTTCATGGGTGAATTTAAATTTATAAAATATCAATTTTTTTAAAAAGTTAATATATCTAACTTATAATTTCTTTCATAAATTAAAATTTGCGATATGACCTACAATCATGACTAACTGAAGGCACAAATGCAATATATATCTTATTATCACTACAGCACAAATGTGACATGTATTTTATGCTCACAATTAACCAACCAATTAAGAATGGCAATGCCAAAGGCATGAGAAAGAGGGAGAGGGTAATATTTACATATAACATGGTTGAGAGGGTTGTTTTGGTTTTTAGGCTTTAAGCAAGGGAATTCCATGTTGGTTTCTTCTCCTCCTAGCTACCCTTTTAAATTTTATATTAAGACTATGCCCTTGTTTGATGGATTAACTTTTGGAGCTACCCATCAACTCAATCTTGAAAAAATAATTGAGAAATAAAGTTATAGAAAATATAAATAAAATATATATTATTATTAACACGTTAATATATCAAATTACATAAAAATATATTATTAAAAATACTCTTCCTTCTTTTTTTTTTTTTTTTAAGCAATTTTTTTCAAAAATCCAAACACATCACACATTACTGATTCTGTAAAATGAGTGCTTTATCTTTTAAAAAGTAAAATTTACAATAAATAAAAAAAGAAAATTGCAGTGGGCCAATATCAAATCATGATATCAATCGAACGGTCGGAATTGTCTCATCAAATCCAATGATAAGACTTCACCTTTAGTGCGTCTCACACTCACTACACTCTCTCTCTCTCTCTCTCTGTCTCAGGGCAAAAGCACGATTAACATTCCTCATCTCTCGCTAAAAAGCTAACTCTTTGAAATGACATCTATTTCACGAGCTGTTTGGTCCTTTATGCAGTGGATCCAATCATCACCGTTGGATTTTTAATCAATGGTTATTATGCTATTTTCTTTACTGATATTTCTATTTATTTTCCTCAAAATAACTTAGTTTTGAAAAATATTTTTTTAGAAATTTATTTTTCTTTGATGGATTATAAAATATTAAAAACTTTTAATTAATAAAATTCTATAAACATTTTAAGTTTATTCAAATTATATTTTTTAAAATATATTTTTTAATCCGATAATAAAATACATAAAAATCAATGAATTACAATAATCATTAAAAATATTAGTCATCAATAATAATAATAAATGATTATTCACATTTAATCATATATATGGATTGGTAGAAACAACATACTCCTAACCTAATAATTGTTCAAAATACTATTATTATTAAAAAGAAATATATGAAATTGTTTGATAACCTACCAAGCAATAATTTAAATTTGAACATTTGTAAGTTTTTTACTTCATTTCTTTGCATAAAATTTAAAGAGAACTCTTAAAAAATTAGATTAGTTTGTAAATAAAAAATATATAAATTTTTGTATAAAGATACTATTTTTAATATTAAAAAAGAAAACTCAAGTTTAAATTTATATTTAAATATAATATATATTAATTATTAAATTATATTAATGAGTTCATATAAAAATAATTATGATTGTACTTTTTAAAAAATAATATTATATTTTACATTAATTCATGTTGACATTAATGTTTAATACATCAATTTTTAGTCAATCAAATCTATCTTTTTTCTCATAATTTAACATATAATACTATTTTTTTATTGAATTAAAAATTTATTACAGAAAAATAAAGTCTCAATATTGTTTATTAAAGAATATTTTTTAAAAAATATATTTATACACACCGATATATAATTTAATAATAAATATATATTTTTCTAAATAATAAATTTAAAATTAATTTTTCCTCTAAATACTAAAAAAACATGATTTACATTCATGTTTGGATTTTTTTTTAATTAATATTATGTTGTCCACTAATATTATCATTAATTATTCGGTTTTTTTTTTATTAATTTGTATTCTTTAATTACTCGTTTTTTTTAGAATGAATTTATCTTTTTTTATATATATATATTTTAATAAAAATAAATAGTAAATAAATTAATTATAATTCTAATGTATTTTAAAAAAAATAATGATGAATTAATTAATTAAATAATAATTTGTAATTTTTTTCACTAGGTAGGATAGGATCTGCGTATCCTCTGTACGCGCCACTGAAGCCAGTAAGGTGGAGGAGTATAATACTGGCCCCCACAAAATACCATGGGACTTAAGCGAAACCACGTGTCTATCAATAACCTACGATTAACCAGACCCAAAGGGCAAAAGGCAGAAGGCTTAAGGTTTCGTTTCCTAGTATCCAGCCAGACAAGCCGACCACGTCTCATCTATGGTTAACCATATGGTTTGGTTAACTAACCTTGGATTTAGGTTAAATGGTTCCATTTCCCTTACGAATTATGACATTAGTATTTCAAATGAGCTGTACAGTGTTATTAAAACCGGAACCAAACGGTTAATTCGATCAGAAAAATTGAGAACTGATTCAGCCGCGTTACAATCAAATTAAATTGATTTTTTCAATTTAAAATAATTATTTTTTATTTAATTTTTTATCAAAATGACGTTATTTTAAATTAAAATAATATTATTTTATTTTTAAAATTTTTTGATAAATTTTTATATTTATAGAGATTCTAATCTAAAATCTTTTCTAAAATTTTTTAAAAACAAATTTTATTAATATTTTCACAAACTTAATATTTATAATCATTATATAATTTAATTAATTAATAAATTCTATTATTAACTTTTAAGATAATTAAACCATTAAATTTAAGAAACCCTTAAAATATATATATTTGTGATTTAAAATTTTATTTTAATTATTATTTAATATATTTATTAACTGATGTGTATTAATTTATTTATTATATAGAAATATATTTTATTTATCATATTAATAATATATAATATATTTATAATATATCTTATATTTATTATATATTCAATTTAATTATGATTTAATTCTTATTAATTTTTTTTAATGATAAAACTATCTAAATATTAAAAAAATTAGAAAATAACTAATATGATGCATGAGTTGAATTTTTTTTTATATAATAATATATGATATAAAAAATATTTTTTATGATTTTATGTAAAATTAATTATGATAATTTTTATTTTTATAATAACTAATTATTATTATATTACTATTTTAAATTTAATTGAATTATTTTTCTATTGCATAATAGAAAAAAATAAATTAATGTATGTTTTTTCTATTATATAATATTAAATTTAATTATTTTCGATTTTATCTCAGTTTAACCTGTTTGATTTCAGTTGAGTTTCTGACTTTTTGATTTTTTGTTTTTATCGATTTTCTGGTCGATCTAATTTTAAAAATACTGAGCTATATACATGTTTTTTTTTTTTAAAAAAAAAAACTATTTACATGCCTTAAATTTTTTTTTAACATTCCTTTTATTGATGATATTCAAATTTTAACATCTATCACTAAAAGTTATTTCATTTTGCCACAAGAAAATAAAAGATAATTAATGAAATTTTTATTATTTAAATTTAAAATAAATAGTAAATTTAACTTTTCATAATTGAAAAACTACTTCAACTATCTATTTTAAGTTTAATTAATAAATTTTATAACTTTCCATGTATTTTATTTATTAATTCTCACACATTTTAATTAACTTTTTATTGTCTAAATTATATTTGTATTTATGATTAATTTATATTTAGATGTGCCAAAATCTATTGATCATTGAATTTATTTTTAAATTATTTTTTGATTTATTTTAAACATTAAATTTTTTCATATGAATATAAATAAAATCATCCATATTAAATTCATTACACTTAAAAATTACTTATTAATATTTCTTATTTCTAAATAAAAAGATAAGATTTGAGCTTGTGATGATACTTGAGAAGTATATCCAATAAGTATTCTAGTAAACATTATTAAGATCATAGATATTGAATGAATTTATGATATTTGCTCTATGATTATCATTTTTAATGAAATAACACTAATCTAATCCATCAAAATATTTAATAACAAATATATATACGATTCAATAATAAATTTAAATTTAAATATTTTTTTTTCGTGTTAAAAAAAAAAAACACTAATCTAAGTCATATATTAATTAATTAATATTTTTATTTTTTAAGACAACAATTATATTGCACTAAAAAAAAGAGTTAATGTGTATTAGGACAACTAGCTTTGACTCCAATTTAGCCCATCTCCAACTCACAATATTAAAATACAGTCAATTTTATACTATTTTATAGCTTATATCACATCAAACAGTAATTTTATTTCTAACCATAACTCCATTTATAACACCATTTTTTATACTAAAAAAGAATATTTTTTTTATATTATTTTTTATTTATTTTATACAATTTATTATAATTCTTCACTATTTTATAATATTTTAATAATTGCTCATAGATAAATATAATTTATATATTTATTAAAAAAATTTAATTATCAATTTAGTAAAGTAATAATATAATAAATTATATTATAATAATTTATTAATTAAAATGACTCATTTACTATTTATATATTATTTAGAATAAAAGTAAAAAAAATAATAATAATGGACTTATAAAATATTTATTTTAATTATAAACTTTTTATACATAAAATTTAAAAAAAAATTTTTTTTTTTTCATTGATCAACGCCATTTTGCAGTTAAAATAGTGTTGGATTGAAGATTAAAATCGACTGCAAAATGCTCTTAGATGTTAGGATTGTACTATAAAACAAAAAGGGAATTGTTCATTTCTCACACCTGGAATGTTGAATAGAAACTGAAATGTTGTGATTTCTTACACATACATCAAAATTAATTTTATTGCTAACTCACTTGTTCATTTAGATGATAAATTTACTTTAGAATATCATTTATTTCAGATTTTTTTTATTAAAATTTCTTAATTTTATTTTTTATAATAATTATAGAGTCTCATATATCAGAAATTGTATGATGTAGTTTTAACTCTGTTTTTTTTATTGTTTAAAAAAAAAAAACAATGGGATTTGTTCATTTATGAAAAAAAATATGAATCTCTTTTGTTTTCTTTTATTATGAGCATGACATATGTATATTAATATCATTTTCAATCACATGCTGCCGTGAATAGCCCCATCCCATTGGATCACATTGATTTTTATCCAAATAATTATATTTTGCTTGAAAGTTGAGTCGAATTAGATTAAAGAAAAAGCCAATATGATCCAACCCAAACTCTTTAGCACAAGAGATTTATCATTAGGCCAAGTGATTTTGTTACACCCTTACATATAATCAGTGTAAGGTTGCAATTAAATCAACTTACCAAGTGAGTTTTTATTTTTTATTTTATTGTTATTATATGTAAAACATGTCAATTAAATATGGAATTCGGGTTTGGTGGGTTTAGTTTAATTTAATTTTTGTGTTAATATAGGTAATTAATTGACTCTTAATTAATTAAACCTCAAAGTGGAGTTATACTTAATAGTAAGAATTTTGGTACCCTTTCTTTCTCTCACTAGACTTTCTTTTTCTCTCTCTAGTCGAGGCTCTAATAAAGGGAGATGTTCCCCGGAGCAGTGTACCAATAAGCTATCACAATACATTGTGTTGTTGAAGATAGGGAGGTCAGCAAAAGCACGCTTTGCTTCCTCAGCTGAACAACCTAACGTTTTTTTGAGGCCTTTCTACTGGGGTTGCGTGCAATTGCCTCTGAAAATACCCAATTTCCTGTTTTTGGGTTCTCGAGTGATAGAGATAAAACGAATCTCTCTCTGATTTTTAATCTTCTTCTTCTTCTTATATTTTAATTTCTTTGCCACTCTTCTTTTCCTGTTATTACCCAAATCACTTCCCTCTTCTTTCTTGTCGCCTCCAATATCTTTTTGTCAAAAAGCAAATAGAACCCACTAAGCGGGCCAAGAAAACAATCCAAAAGTCGCTCTTATATGTGTCTCTTTTCTTTGCCTTTGCCTTTGCCTTTGTTTTGTTAAACACTATCTTTTTTCCCTTGGTGGGGTTGGTGTCACTATTTTCCTCTTCTGAGTGTGCAGGGTTTAAGGATTCTTATGGGTTAGTTCTTGCGTTGGCAGTTGAGATCTTAAGGTTCTTTCTTTATTTTCAATCTCGAGTTTTAGAGGTTTAAAGATTTCTTTTTAATCATTTGAGGATATGGATTTTCAAGTTCTTGAGTGCTGGTTAAAGAAGACATAACAAAAAGGTAAAAAACTAGTTTCTATCTTTCGGTTTCATTTGTTTCCTTTGTTGTGGTTTTTTAGTCAAGTTTTGCTGATATTTGACTTGAAAAGCTTCTAACTTTTGATTGATTTTCACACTCCAGTGAGATTTCCTGTATTCTTGCTTCTTTCTAGTTTCAAAGTCAAAGAAGAAAGTGATATTTAATCTGATGAATATGGAGGGTTGTTCGAAGATTGGGGAGCCATGTCCTCAATTGCTGGATTTAATTCAAAGAGAAAGAGAATGGATGATTAAAAGAGGTAATGAAAGATCATCAGAGGAGAAGAAACTTGAACTGAGGCTTGGTCCACCTGGTGAAGAATGGTGTCTTGGTGAGACTGCAAAAAACTCAGATGATAGAGAAAAAAATCAGTCTCTTCTCTCACTGGGGTACCTCTGCAATGGGAACCAAAAAATTCATAATTTATCTTCTTCACCTGAGAATTCTCAGGCTGGTTCTGTATGGTTTAATCGACAACTATCACAACAGGCAAAGGGTAACAGTCCATCATTTCTCCAGTTCCCATCAAAAACAGTATCAAATATCCAACAGAGCCTATCTGTTATGGGAAAGGAATCCTCACAGCCCTGTTGCACTGAAGCGGTAGCAGACTTGCAGCAGAGTGCAGAAAAGAAGGCGTTTTCACAGCCAGCACCTGCAAAAACAGCTGTGCCCAACAGCTCTCAGAAAAGGTGCTCCAGCTTTTTTTTTTTTTTTACCTTCTCTTCATCTTTCTCTCTCTCTCTCTCTCTCTCTCTCCCCCTTGTCTGTCTTTTTTTTTTTTCACTTTTTGACAGAGGATGTTTACTCGCATGTTCTAATTTTGGCTGCTTTCCAAATTGATTTAGATCTTATCTCCTTCAGCCTGTTTATTATAGTGTACTTTGAATGATAGTTCTTGACTTCTTGAAAATGGACTTTTCTGTTTTTGCCTTTATGATTCTCAAGACGTGGAACTACTTGTTGGAATTTTTGTTGCTGCTATTTCCATGCAATATCTCTACATTCCTTTATTTTTTTTTTCTGGTACTTTTGTTTTATTGACTATGTACTTAATTTTCTATTTATCACTAATCATCTTAATTATCACTTAACTATGTTTTATTTTGTCTATTTCATTATTTTCTTGTCTGGTTTACTTATTGATGACTTCTCAAAACAGAACTGCTCCTGGTCCAGTTGTGGGTTGGCCTCCAATCCGATCATTCAGGAAAAATCTTGCAAGCAGCAGTTCTTCAAAACCAGCTATTGATTCACAAAATGAAAGCTCAAACAAGAAGGTTGCTAGTGAAAAACCAGTAGAGGCTTGCAACAAAGGGATGTTTGTAAAGATCAATATGGATGGTGTTCCCATTGGAAGGAAAGTAGATCTTAAAGCCTATGATAGCTATGAGAAACTCTCCACTGCTGTTGATGAACTCTTTAGAGGCCTCCTTGCAGGTTGTTAACTTATCTTTTTATAATAATTTTACCTATATGGTGAATTATTTAGACTTGTTTAAGCTGCATATAATTGAGATAGAGACCAATAATTAATGGGTTTTCTTTATTTAGCAATAGTATTGGCATGCTAGAAATAGTTGAATTGATAGTTCTGTCATCTAGCAAAATTGTATATAAATTAATTTACACTGTCAATTTGCCAATTAGATAAGCAATGACATATTCTCAATCTACGGATACCAAGAGAATTTTATATCTATCTAGTTGTCATATGGGTAGTTCTATTATATTTGATTTGTGTACACTTATATTTATCAAAGTTCCATTATTTGGATCATTTACTTGTGTTTGATGTGAATTTAGTTCATACAAAATTATCTCATTTTCTTTGTCTTTTGTGTTTTATGTATAGCTCAAAGAGATTCCTCTGCTGGTGGAATCACGAGCAAGCAAGAGGAAGAGAAAGTGATTATGGGTGTATTGGACGGAACTGGGGAATATACGCTTGTTTACGAGGATAATGAAGGTGACAGGATGCTTGTTGGGGATGTCCCATGGCAGTAAGCATCTTTATCACTGTGGATCTGATGCAAAATTTTAATTATTCTATCTTATATTATATTCTTAACACTTGTTAATTTTACCTATAACAAAACATCATTATATTTTTTTTTACTGTATTAGATTCCAAATTACTTTCCTATAATGTCGTGAATGAAGTCATATTTAAGTTGTTTATTAAAGCTAATCTGTATTATGTATTATTTATCCATGCAATTTCTCAATTCAATGCAAAGGCATGCCTTGTTTTGCATAAAAAACTAACATTTGGGTATTAAATTTCTACATTTGGTTCTTTGCTGGTGTAATGTAGGCTTAAGAATTTGTCCTAAATTGCAGTATATTATTTTCATAGTCTATTTTCTTTAATCTGTAGCATGTTTGTGTCAACTGTGAAGAGGCTTCGTGTGCTGAAGAGCTCTGAAGTTTCTGCATTGAGTCGTGAGTGATTAATTTCGCTACGAAGAACCTTACATTTGTTAGTAATTATTCCCTTTGCACTTGATCCTAATCATAAATTTTGTATGTGGTGTTTTCAGTTGGAAGCAGTAAGCGTGACAAGGAACTCTAATGAAATGATAAGAGGATGAATTTTGCTGTGAAGATTCTCTTTTGTTGAAAGATTGAAGGACGACGACTTGAATTTATGTTCCTAGTTTGACATTTTGTTCTATTTTGTATGGAAATCTGCAACTCACAGTATATATATCAATGTGTAGCTTGTAAGTTTTTCCCCCTATTTTAAGCTTAATCCCTTTCTTGTTTTATTTGCTATGCAATGTAGAACAGTTCTTAAAAACCGTGTTTTAAGCTTTAATGTACAATTTCTGTTTAGTTTTTATTAACTACTCATTTCAAATTACTGAAACCAAAGCTGTTTTAGGATGTTAAAAGAATATACTATAATTTTGCCTTGAGCCTATAAACACATTTAATTGAAGTGAAATGGCATGTATGGTTGTGTCAAATCTTTTGCATAATGTATGTATATGGTATGCCAGAATAATGGTCGTAAAGCTCTTACACTGAACTCTTTCTCATTTCCATTGGAACAAGTACACACTATTTAGAGGGTCCTTTTGGCTTTGGGTGGGGATAAAGTTAACAATTTTATACCCTTTTAGGTCGAAAGGGTAGACCGAATTCCTCACCATTAAATACCCTTTTGATAGTGATATGCCCTAAGGTCTCTCAAAACACTAATCCTTTTCTTAGGTCCTAATAAAATTAACATCTCTTTGAATTCCAACCATTGATCTTGAATTGTACGGTTGGCATTTCTTTCGGGACCTTAAAAAAGGGTATTGAATTTAGATTATAGATATAAGACGTTGAAATGGGGTACAAAGTATGTTTGGGGAGTTTTGAAGGGTCCTTTTCATTGAGAGCTGCCTAACTTGAAGGGCAAAACTAAATGGTCTTGGTAAATATTCCAAGGGAATTATTTATGTGCTATGCACATATTCTTTCATAAAATTTCAATATATTATTTGGTAGGCCTTGAAATTGAAATTTAAGTAAAATATAATTTTATAATTTTAGATATTCATTTTTAATTTTATTAAATAAATAATTATATTTAAAAATATACATCATTTCACTAGAAATTAGAGTTATTTAAAAATAAAAATAAATTAAATTATTTGTGAATCAAAATAAAAAAATAAAATTTTATATGAGCATGAGGATAGTTTTAGTTGATGAATATATTTTTCATTCTATGATTTAGAATTTAAACATTGTGATTTGAAATTGGGCAGATAATATTGAATGCATAAATTGAGTATAAAAATGTTTTAAATTCGTGAGAATAAGTATGCATTCATAAGAAAATCAAAGGCAAATTTGGAAATAGACATCAATATTTGAAAGTCAGATGAGTTCAAAATTTTACTCTTAACCAGAAATTATACAGTGAAATGATAATTTCAATTAAAATTCTTAATTAGAATAATAAATCAATTAAACGAAAATATGTGGTGAGATTTTTTTTTTTACAAATCAGTTAATTTTAAGGAAATTATTTTTCTCTCCAATGATAAAAAATTATAATTTTTTAATATTTTTAAAATCACGGCACATATCTTGATTTAATTGATTTGTGATTCTATCTAAAATTTTTAATTGAAATTACAGATATATTATATAATTTTTCCTCTTTAACAAAAATGGTTCCACCCAAGTCCCAACAAACCCAACTCAATCTCTTCTTAGATGATTCGGTTGATATATATATATTATAATTGTAATTAAAAAATCATCTATAAAATCCACAATTGAATAAAGATGTACAAATAGGAAACAATAGAAACTAGAGGTCATCTCATGGATAGGATCTCCCAATTACTGACCCTATCCTCCATCATATTTTATCTTTTCTACACACAAAAGAAAAAGTTTGTAGCCGCATTTTATCGAACACATGGCGACAAGCATGCAATTCCCATTTTCGGTTTCGATGGTACATTGTTTAAAGGGAGAAGGTATAATTTTGACCATGCCATTTAGTTATAAGAGCACATTAGCTTTTAATATTTTTTGAAGTATAATTTTAACCCTAACGTTATTAAAATCTATAATTTTGACCCTTTGACCTTTGACTTTTCAACCTGGGTCCCATAAGGATTAAAAAAGTAATTGGCAAATTACAATTTAGTCCCTAAAATTTTATTTATTTACAAAAAAGTATTTTTTTAAATTAAAAATATAAAAAAATAAAATAAATTAATAACTAAATAAAAATTAATTATTTTATTTATTTAAAATTAAAAAAA
>CANXYC010255594.1:0-24440 GCA_948193065.1 Aleurites moluccanus | reverse complement strand
AAAAATTTCAAAATTTCATAATTTCATCCTAACAGCCTTTAAATCACTTCTATGCCTAAAATCAATTCATATAACATGCATATATATCATTTTCATGCATAAACATATCATATAAGCATATTATAAAGAAAGAAAAAAATTTCCCTTAAGTCCCTCTTTAAGGGTTCCTATAGGGTTTTGGTTGAGGTGTTACAGATAGACTGATTATATGGATATAGATATGTCATAGCAGGTAATGTTTACAGGTTATAAAAGAGTTTTATGGGTGTCGGTAGCCTTATGTTGTTCCTACGTCCTTGGACCGTCGTGTTCCAAAGTTGGGACGTGACAAAGTATCACATGTAGAAATATGTAGAAAAGACAGATAATGGGCCATGAACACATATAACTCATATCATCTCATATCATATATATAAGGCTTATCAGGCACTTATGGCTTGGACAGTTAACCATTCCCAGCTAGGGTTCCATGTAAATCAACATGCACATTGCCGACAGTATTTACTTGCTACCCCGTCGATGAGGAAGCTTTGTCATATCTACATGTATAATAGATTATTGGGAACAATAACAATATCAAGTACTCATGGGGAAATATAAAAGTGCAAGGATCATTCAATGGCTATACACATATGGCTTATTATCAATAGAATCAATATATATCAATAAATATGTCTATGTCTGTCGATAAATATATAATTAGTTTTATTTTTGGTACAAATGTAGATAATCAATCACATTCATTGTGGCATTTGAATAAAAAATTGGTGTGCATAACTTTTAGGGAATCAAGGTACACATTCAATCAAGTTTTATATCACAAATTAGGTTCTCAAGGTAGGTATTACAATAAGTATTACAAATTCAATAATAGTCTTATAGCAATGAATCAATTTAAACTTGGCTCATCAATAAGTATAGCAAGAATCATTTGGTCATCAAGGAATAAAGTTCATATGGATTCAATGGATCATAATATGGCAAAGAATATACTTAAAGATGTATAGTTAACTCACATTAACTTATGACTTATACATTTTCAATTTCTTTCTCCTTGTTCCATAGCCTTAACACTTATAGTACTCATCATGTCTTTTATTCTTCCTTGACTATACATATCCAATTAATATCAATTTAGATACTAATTAGCATAAAATTATATTTATTATACATGTATTAAAGAAATTCTCAAAGATTCCCCAATTTCTAAATTCTGCCTATATGGAAATTCCCACTAGTAGGTTGTGTTCTGTTTACCATAACTCTTTTTATACTTATTCAATTGCTTCACTTCTTATTTCTAATTAAACTTAACATATAAGGTTCTA
This sequence comes from Aleurites moluccanus, assembly GCA_948193065.1. NCBI lineage: Eukaryota > Viridiplantae > Streptophyta > Magnoliopsida > Malpighiales > Euphorbiaceae > Aleurites > Aleurites moluccanus. Next base: position 23,112 of record CANXYC010255594.1, on the reverse strand, counting down.
GTATCCAAAATTCACATTAAATCCATTACTATACAATACATGGTGTCAATTTAAACTTAGTCTCATAACCAGCCCTGTTGCCCTTCATTCTGCCCTGCAACCCTAATCTGGTAGTCTCTACTTTTTAGCCAATAACTCAATTTATAATTATCCAATTACTTTGATTATTTTGTCTATTTACTGTAGACATATGAAATTATAACATATTCAAATTTTAGACTATTTGGATCACTGAAAAATTATTAATGAATTTTAAAAATTAAACTACTGTCCTAAAATCTCTATCCGAATAGACCATGTTTCTATGCCTATAATTAATTCCATCATTAACCAATTGTATAATTATTTTTCAGTCATTTATATTACATGTAAATAAACATTTTTTTTTATGTTTACCACCTTCCTTAATTCAAACTCTAAGGTCCTCATATCAATAGAACTTTACAACTTATGTTATGTTTATGGCCTAATATCTCTTAAACCACAAATGAATTTGCAAAACTCTTTTGCATGTCTATAGATAAGACATAAATGAACATTTTTCATGTTAAATACTTCTTCTAATTATGTGTCTATCGTTTTAAATAATTAAAATGTTGTAGCAAAATTTTAAAAAACCTAATTCTGGCCAGTCACAGTTTTTTTTCAATTACTCTCTGCTAACTTCGAATTTCATCAATTACTTTTGCAGAATTCAAATTAACATATTTATCTATAATTTTTATGTTTTGACCAACCTTAAATTCATATATTAAAAATTTAAAATTTGAACTACAAGCTACTGCCTTAACACAAATTCAGAATCTCCTTCAAACCATAGTCCATTTTTTTCTCTTTTAGCTAAATTAGCTTAATTATGTGTGAGGCGTCACCTGAGAACCGCATCCTGTCCAACTGAAATGGAATCAGGAATGCTCATTTTAGGATGATTTCTCATGTATTGAGATGACCCTAGCGCCTTTTATTTGAAAATGATTTTTATAAGTCCCTTTGGCAACCAAAAAGAGGGGTGAATTAGTTGTTTGCGGAATTAACAATAAATTAAAATTTTAATTGAAGGAAGGAAAGGGAAGAAGAGAGAACACAAAGAATTTATAGTGGTTCTACAATCTTGCCTACATCCACTCCTCAAGATCACACTTGAGAGATTCCTTAACCGATCCTTTTACGGGTGCAAGATCAAACTTAAATGTTTAGGCTAATACTCAAGTGTTTAGGCTAACACTTAAACCTTATAAGTACTTTACAAAGGCTCACACTCAACCTATACAAGTGTTTTCTAAGGCTCACACTCAAACCCAATAAGAATTACAAAAGAGTAGAAAAAGTAAAATCCTTTTACAAGAATTTTCCCAACACTTAAAGAATAGCACAACAAAAGGTGCTTTAACAATTTCAGCTCATTTCAAGTAAGTACAAGAATTAATTTGATTTAATCTCTCAAACATTTAATCTCTTGTTAATCTCAAGTTCTCCAACCTGTTTGAGCTTCATACAATCTTGTATTTATAGCCATGGATCAAATATAGCCATTATGGACCGAAATATAGCTATTACAATATTTTCCAACTGCTAGTTTTATTGTTTGAATCGCAGGAGTCGCGCCCACGACTTTTTATCCCTGTCAGAGCAGTAACTTCATTTTATCGTATTTTGAGTTATACAACTCCAAATTATACACCATTTTTTGTGTTGGAAACTTTGAGATGTCTACTTAAAATTTATAGATTATCACAACTCCAAAATAATACATATTCATATCTTAAAAAATATAATATTTTCTTGCTCCAATTTATAAGACAATTTGAGCATGCTTCACTAATTCTTCAATTTCTCCTTCTATAGAGCTCTAAATCACTTGATTCTTTTTCCATACGAAACTAGACATCTAATCATTGAATGGAATGCTTAAATTATTCTTCTATAATCCTTAGAAATATTTTTAAGTTGCACTATTAATTATATCCTACTCTATCAGCTTGAGTATAATTCCTTCAAAAATTCATATCTTCATTTTCCAATGTCTAATGCTCAATCCAATTTTGATCCTAAAACTAAACATCCATATCTTTCCATCCATATATGGTTTGTCCTATTAGCTTCTCCCAATTTATATAGAATTTAGTATCAAATCAGACTTTGTGCAAATCTGTCAGTTTTCTGTTGTCACGCCTTTAACTTCCTCGAGTCGTGCCCGCTACTAGAGAGACACTGTTCAACTGAGGCTACTGAATATTTTGATAAATTTTCATTTTAATTTCTCGCCTACAAATAAATTTGTCACTCTCACGACTTCACTTAGTCGCACCATCAAGTTATTTGTGTCACACTCGCTACTGGAGAGACTGTTCATCTTGAAGCTACTGGATGTTTTTAGAAGTTCTCAAATTAGTTTCGCACCCGTGACTGGAATGTGTCACGCCTGCGACCTAAAAAATTTCAAGGTTGCTACTGACTTTGTCGCACCTATGACCAAACTTGTTCCTAGAGTCGCGCCTATGACTACAAGTGGTCGCACCCGCGACACACCAAAATTCAGCAACTTGCAGCTTCATTTCTAAAAGTTGCAATCTTCAAATATGCTTCCCCTTAGCATATGAACTCTTACAAGATGTGTTAATCCTACAAATAATCTTTGGTCATGATTTCTCATGCCTTGACCAACTTAAACAAATTGTTAGTACAATTAATACAATTAACATATTTTTTATCATCAAAATCAACATCAAGCCCAAGAAGGCTAACAATCTCCCCCTTTTGATGATAACAAAACCATACATACAAGTGTTCAAATATTTAAACAAAATAGCTCATATAAATAAATACCAATGAAATATAAACACTTATATAAACTTCTCCCCCTTTTTGACATCATTAAAAAGGTCAAGTTCTACCTCTTTAAAAAATAATTTATACCAATTGAAGTATTAAAGGGAAACTAAATGAAATGACATCATAAAAATGATACCAATTGAAATTATAAAACTTTCTCCCCCTTAATCAATAAAAAACATTCAAGGGGTGCTAAAGGGATCATCAAAGCAACAAACAATGTCAAAAAGTAAAATTTTTTTAAAAAAATTTCTCCCCCTTTCTCATTGAATGAATGCAATAAACACATTCAACCATTATACCAAATGAAATATTCAAACATATTTAAATATGCAATTCAATCAATTTCAAAGCATGCCTTTTATTTGAATTGCAAAGGGAGTTTGAAGATATACTTATCTCTACCAAGCTCTTCTCCATGGAGGCTTGCTACCATTGCTCCATTGGTAGTGCCTTCTCTCATTTGAGCTTCCCCAATTATTGAAAGCCTCATATCTTTTGGTGCATGGCCTATGTGCCCTTCCATATACTTCATAATCATGAGCTTTGTTTGCACCATATCTTCTATGTGGGGGAAGATAGACTCTCTTTGCTCCATCATTCTTCCTTATAAATTTTTGCACATAAGAATTGAAAGAATGCATTTTTGGTACCCATTTTCTTTTAAGTCCTTGGGGGTTAGCAAAAGGAGCATTCACAAAGTTATATCCTAGATGTATTTTTCTAACATAGCATCTATAATATTTGTGGCCAAATTTGCCACAATAAAAGCATTGCACATTATGATTAAAATGAGGTCTAGTGCATAGAAATAAGGGTCTTTGTTTACCCTTTGCCTTAGTCATGTTCTTCTTAGGGAGCTCACAAGGCATTTGTGATGTGGAGTAACATGCATTGGTTTTAGATGTGGTGGCTTAACACTTTGAGATTTAAGAATCTCATCTAATTTGTCTTTGCCATTGCAAGACATAGCCAAAGATTCATCATAAGCATTAATTTTAGCCTTTAAGGCTTCATTCTCAATTTTAATTTCATTAAGCTCATGAGTCTTTTGAGTGATAGTCTTTTCCAAGTCAATTTTGGAGTCATTTAAATTAACATTTTTATTTTTAAGACTATCACATTCATCCATAATTTTATTATACATGGCTTTCAAAACATCATACTTGTCATGCAATTTTTGATATTTAGAAAATAAAGATTCTAACAATTGCATGGCATCATTATCATTATTAGAGGAGTTTGGAATATTTACCTCATTTGAAGGTGCATCCTCCCAAATTGCCATGAAGCAAGGATTAACAACTCCATTCTTGCTTGCTTTATGAGTGTTTTCCAAGATATCCCAAATTTGCTTGGCCGCATTGCAATGGGAGACTTTTTCATACTCTTCTCTACTCAATGCACAATATAAAGTGTGTATTGCTCTTGCATTTCTCCCATTGGCCTTCTTTTCGGTGGTCATCCATTCGGTCTTGGGCTTCTTCACCTCAATGCCATTAACGATTTTAGTAGGAATGACATATGCTTCTTCAACCACATCCCATTGGTCGATACCATCACTATCCATGAATATGTCCATCGTATTCTTCTAATAGGGATAGTCGGTGCCATCGAAAATCGATGGTCTCACGGTTGAACTTCCTTCAACAAAACTCGCTCTTTGGCTTGCCATTTGATCTTTATTCTAAGATGATTAAATCTTTGAAAATTGTGGAAACAAAGCTCTGATACCAATTGTAAGTCCCTTTGGCAACCAAGAGGGGGGTGAATTGGTTGTTTGCGAAATTAATAATAAATTAAAAATTTAATTGAATGAAGGAAAGGGAAGAAGAGAGAACATAAAGGATTTATAGTGGTTTGGCAACCTTGCCTACATCCACTCCTCAAGATCATACTTCAGAGTTCCCTTAACTGATCCTTTTACTGGTGCAAGATCAAACCCAAGTGTTTAGGCTAACACTCAAACCTTACAAGTATTTTACAAATGCTCACACTCAACCTATATAAGTGTTTTCTAAGGCTCATACTCAAACCCAATAAGAATTACAAAAGAGTAGAAAAAGAAAAACCCCTTTACAAGAATTTTTCCCAACACTCAAAGAATAGCACAACAAAAGGTGCTTTAACAATTTCAGCTCATTTCAAGTAAATACAAGAATTAATTTAATTTAATCTCTCAAATATTTAATCTCTTGTTAATCTCAAGTTCTCCAACCTGTTTGAGCTTCATACTATCTTGTATTTATAGCCTTGGATCAAATATAGCCGTTATGGACCAAAATATAATTGTTACAACAATTTCCAATGGCTAGTTTTGTTGTTTGAATTGCAAGAGTTGCGCCCGCTACTTTTAAGTCGCGCCCGCGACTTTTTATCCCTGTCAGAATAGTAAATTCATTTTATTGTATCTTGAGTTATACAACTCAAAATTATGCACCATTTTTTGTGTTGGAAACTTTGAGATGTCTTTATCACAACTCCAAAATAATCCACATTCATGTCTTAAAAAATAATAACATTTTCTTGCTCCAATTTATAAGACAGTTTGAGCATGCTTCACTAATTCTTCAATTTCTCCTTCTATAGAGCTCAAAATCACTTGATTCTTTTTCTATATGAAACTAGACATCTAGAGCTTCAATAATATACAATGGCATGCTCAAATTCTTCTTCTATAATTTCCAGTAATATTTTCAAATTGTACTATTAATTATATCCTAGTCTGTCAGCTTAAGCATAATTCCTTCAAAAATTCATATCTTCATTTTCCAATGTCCAATGCTCAATTCAATTTTTGATCCCAAAACTAGACATTCATATATTTCCATCCATATATGGTTTTTCCTATTAGCTTCTCCCAATTTATGCAGAATTTAGCATCAAATCAGACTTTATGCAAGTCTGCCAGTTTTCCGGTGTCATACCTTTAACTTCCTCGAGTCGCGCCTGTGACTTCCATGCGTCACGCCCGCTACTGGTGAGACACTGTTCAACTGAGGCTATTGGATATTTTGATAAATTCTCATTTTAATTTTGTGCCCGAGAATAAACTTATCGTACCCGCGACTTCACTTAGTCGTACACGCGACTTATTTGTGTCACACTCGCTATTGGAGAGACTGTTCATCTTGAAGCTACTGGATATTTTTTGAAATTCTCAAATTAATTTCGCACTCACAACTGGAATGTGTCACGCCCATGTCACGACCCAATTTGGATCGCAACGGTCCTAGGACACAGGTAGACTTAAGGTCACTGAAAATCAGTAGAACCCATGAACAATCTATTTATTAATCATTCAATCAATATTATCTCATTTATCAATGCCTAATTTCCATTTATTACTTATAAATTTTACAAAAATTTTGTCAGAGTTTCCTTTGAAATTTTAATGTTATTCTAGACCCAAAACCGGGTCTTTCAAAAATTTCACAGCCTGTATTAAAATTATTTTTACACTCCCAATAATTTGTTTTCCTTATACCCTTAACTTCACAGTTTCACAAACATATACAGCACTTCTAAATCTCTTTTAAAATATATAAATATTATTTTAGCCTTTTCAGTATCACTATCTCTATCACTTTACTATCATTGTCATTATCAATCATTATACATTACACATTACGTTTTGAATGATTATTTCAACGTTCATACATCATTATAGTACTCAATCATCTAATTATACATAGTACCATGGAGCTCTAAGAGTGAACACTTATAACCTTTAGTGAATAATATTCTACCTCAATGTACTTGACATCCCAAGTAGAAAAAGAAATTGACTTGGAATCAGCTTCCTCTATCTCATCCCTGTAAAAATTATAAACCACTATTTGGTGAGTATAAAATACTCAGCAAGCATGTATACATCATTAAACATGAGATATAAGCATGTGATAATAAAAGATATCAATAGAAGTCAAGTGTCAATAAATACAATGAAGAATATCAGTATATTCAATTTACATATCAAGGTTAATTAATTTACACACCAAATGTCTTTGGAAGTTTGTAACAGATAACAATTAAATCGATAAAAGAATGGCCATCAATGGTAAGCAATAAGATATAAGCTTGGAATCAATGAATAGGTAAATAATACTCGTATCATGTAGATAAGATAGATAAAGGGCCAAAATAGTATGGACTATATGTAAACATACAGTCTCCAGTCATATCATTATTAGTAAGCATAAGACTGATCAGATCTTATGGCTAGGACCATAACCCTTCCCAGCTAGGGTATCAGTAGTCAATGTGCACATTGCAGATATTATGTACCCACTACCCTATCGGAGAGGCAGCTCTGTCAAATCCACATGTAAAATAGGTCAATGGAAATCAATAACAATATCAAGTACAATAGGCATTTCAATATCAATAACAATCAAGAGATTTGGTGATTTCAATCATAAGAATGATTAAAGGATGATCAATAATATCAATGTGGCACTTAACCAAGAAATAAACATGTTCATTGGATCAACAATCAAAACATGGGTATGCATAATGATGTATACATTACTCACCTCGCTAATATCTTTACTTTCCACTCTTTACTTCTCTATTTTGATCTTCCACTTATCTCTTCTTCAGTATTTGAAGCTATACATTAATTTAAACATTAACAATCAGTATTCATCTATATGTTATACATAAATCTTCAATTTAATTTAATAAATTTTCATTTATTCTTTTACTTAGGGTTTTAGCCTAACAACTCTCACTTATAGATCTCATTCTAGCAGTTTGGACATTTCTGTCTATAACTCAATCTACACTTATCCAATTGCTTCAATTCTTATTTCTAATTAAACTTAACATATAAGTTCTAACATATCCAAATTTCACATTAAACTCATTACTACACAATTTATAGTGTTAACTTAAACTTACTGTTACAATCAGTCATGCTGCCTGCATTCTGCCTACAAATCTTATTCTGGCAGATACTGTTCTTTTACTAATAACTCAATCAATACTTAACCAATTACTATAATTTATTTTCTTATTGAAATTAGACACATAAAATTATAACATATCCAAATTTTAGAATTTTTGGATCACTGTATAATTATTAGTGAATTTCCAAAGTTAAATTACTGCCCTAAAATCTCTATCCAGACATACCCTATTTCTATATCGGTAATTAATTTCATACTTATCCAATTACAAAACTATTTTATAGTCATTTATATGTTATATAAATGAACATCTTTTATGTTTAATACTTTCTCTAATTCAAACTTTAAGGTCCTTATATAAATAGAATTTTGTAAGCTATGGTCTGTTAAATAGTCATTCCGGGCAGTCTACACTTATGAACTAATATCTCATAAACCACAAATCCAATTTCAAAATTCTTTTACAGGCCTATAGATAAGATATAAATAAATACTTTTTATGTTGAACATTTCTTCTAATTCTATCTCTATCAGTCTGTACAATAAAAATACAATAGTATTTTTCCATAACCCAATAATTCTTTCCTCACTTCAAATTTTCCAAATTCCTTTTACAGACATCTAATTAACATATTTATCTACAACTTTCATGGTTTAACTACCTTCAAATTCAATCATTAAAATTTCAGAATATTAGTCATAAGTTACAGTCTTAAATCAAAATTTAGAAACTATATAAACCCTAACTTATTCTTTACATTTTTAACTTAATTACCTCAATTATTTGCCAAATCATGCTATAGAATTATTAAATATAATTAAAAATGATAAGTTTAGAATAATTACCTCAAATCAAAATACTTGAATCCCACTTCCTTTTACTCCACCAAAAGTTTTAACACAATTTTTCTGTCCTATTTTATTCATAAAGCTTCTTCCTTATTCACTTATATAGCTATTTTTGGTTGATTTTTTGGAAAGGTTGAAAGATTTATTTCTATGGTATTTTGTCCCCTCCATAGTTCGGTTCTCCTCTCCAAAAATGGCAGCCAACATATACTTATCATCTTTTAAAAAGCCAACAAAAAAAATTGAGAATAAAAATAATAGAAATTTCTAGATTTGGTGATTTGTCACCTATTTAATTAATTAATAAATCAATTAATCATTTTCCTATCAATTATTCCTTTTCCTTACCCATGGCCAGCCACCTTGGCTTAATTCTAGAATGGGCGGGTCCCATAATTTTGTTTAATTATACTTTTGGCCCAAAATTTTTCTTATTTATATTTTTTACCCTAAAACTTTCTGTAATTTATTCTGTCTATTCTGTTTAGATTCAACATCAAGTGTGGGGAGTGAAATACCTTATTTTAAGTTGTTCTATTATTTAAAAATAGTTATGGGTCATTTCTAGATCCCAAACAATGGATTTCCAAAATTGCCTTTATTTATAATTTTGCCATTACTCTTATTTTCAGTGTTCCAAAATATTTTTCAACTCTTTCTTTTCACCATAATTTCACATAAAATTAACTTATTTAATCCCCCCAGGTTTAGGTCAGAAATTCTTAAATTTGTCAGACTGCTATTTCCCAGCAATGTTCTCGACACCAACGATTTCCAGAAAAGTATTTCATTTATATTTTAACTGTGTCTCTAAAATTATTTTCCATCATTTCAATACGTTGAAACCATAAACTGAGAATTAAATCATGCATATAAGATAAGACTTTCTAGGGTATTACAATTCGCGACCTGAAACTTTTCAAGGCTGCGACTGACTTTGTCGCACCTGTGACCAAACTTGTTCTTAGAGTCGCGCCTGCGACTATAAGTGGTCGCACCTATGACACACCAAAATTTAGCAACTTGCAACTTCATTTCTAAAACTTGCAATCTTCAAATATGCTCCCCCTTAGCATATGAACTCTTACAAAATGTGTTAATCCTACAAATAATTTTTTGTCATGATTTTTCATGCCTTGACCAACTTAAACAAATTATAAGTACAATTAATATAATTAACATATTTTGTTATCATCAAAATCAACATCAAACCCAAGAGGGCTAACAATTTTGAGTTTTGAAGTCACCACCTTAAGTTATTTTTATTGAAAAAATTTAAGGTAAAAACCCATTTTTACTCCAATCTTATCCCAAAGGAAAAAGTGCACTAGTCTTTGAAACCAAAGAGGATTCGGGGACTAGGTTTTCGGTTGAACTTGGCTTCTAATTTAACCTTGATTTAAAATTATTTTGATGAACAGTTTAAAAAATGACATATATAAATGCAATGACATATAAGATGAATACACAAAGAAATAAATCAACAAAAGAGCGATAAAGTAAATTATTACAATTCAAAAACTCAAAATAGGGGATATCAACTCTAGCCCTTATGGGTTCTAGGTTGATCACACATTCCCCAAAGATGTATGTTAAATAAAGAAAAATACATCCAATGATCAAAATAAGAATCGAATAAACAAAGTAAAAGAAAAAGATGGTTTTTTAACATTTTTAGATTTGAAATACAGCTTGCCTGTGTATCCCGTTAAATGGAAATTGAAACCCATGCAGTTCTTCCTTCTTGCGAAGGAGGGTTGATTTTATGCCCAATTTATCATATTTTGGTTCTTTATTTTGATTCTCTATCAAAATAAAGAAAGGTAGAGGGTAAGTTGTTTATTTTAATGCTTTATCAAAATAAGAAAAGAAGAAAAAATTTATGAGTTGATACCTTTTGTCTTAATCTTTAGGGAGGAGGCGGACGGAGTGCTCTTTCGGATCGGAGTTCCACCTTGAATCGATCGAAGCACGGGAAGATGGTTGAACTTCCTTTTACCTGACAATTCAAAAGAAAAGAAAAGAAACGGACATAATGAGTTTATATTAAATAAATTTGGAGGCTTCACACGCCCCGAATTTGATCCTTCTTTAAACTCAAATATAGCTAAAGAAATAAGAAAGAATCGGTATATGGGGGAGAAGAGAGTGAAATCAAATAGTGAAAACTCAAACTAGATGATTTTTTGTATGCTTGGAAGGTGGGAGGAGGCTTTCTATTATAATATAAGCTTGGGGAATCTCATTTCATCATTTCCCAATGTGGGATTTGGTGAAAAAGTGCAAAGTATGGAGCTGTCCCCAGGAAGAAGGAGGATTTCCGTCGGAGGGGGGCAGCGGCACCGCCACATAAGAAGGGTGGCACAGGGGCTCAAAAGGGGTAGCACTGCACCACATGCTACCAGCTGCCGCCCTAAAGGGAGGGTGGTGGCACTGCCCAAGGCTTGTGGTGGCGCCACTCAAGGCTTGGCGGCACCACCTCCTAAGAAGGGCGGCAGTGCTTCCCTTTACAGGTGGCAGCACGTACCCGAGCCCGTTTATGACGTTTTTGAGTCCGTCTGTGAATGGTTCAGGCTCCGGTGCTTGGCATAAATCCAAAGGGTGTAAAAACTCAGTGTTCACATTATGTATCAAATCAAACCATAGAACTCTTAAATACAATTAAAAAAAAATAAGTTTAGAATCATTACCTTACACTTGGATGATTATTTTTTTTCTTTTTTTCTTTTCCAAAATAGTTTGACATAATTTCCATCAACTTCCCTTCTTCACTCTTTTTTCTCTCATCAATTTATTATTTAGTTTTAGTTGATTTCTTTGGAAGGATTGGAACAATTTTTTGGTTGTTTTCTCTCAAGTGGTTTGGCAAAAAACTCTTGAATATGGCAGCCACCTCTTCTCTTTTATACACCAAAGTCAAAGAAATAGGAATTGTGTAGAAAATTCTAGGTCTTATAACATTTTCTATCCAATTAACATAAAAAAAAAAAAATTATTCAAATTTCCTTCCTTCCACACACTTGGCCAGCCACTCTTGGAGAATTTTTTATGCAAAAAAAATATTTTATTGTGGGTCCCACAACTTTGCTTAATTATATTTTTATCCAAAATTTTCCTTAGTTGCAATTTTACTCCGAAATTTTCTGTAATTTATTCTATCTATTCTGTGTAGATTCAACCTCAAGTGTGAGAGTGAAATACCTTATTTTGGGTTGTCATATCATTTAAAATTACTCTAGGTCCGATTCTGTATCCTAGACAGTCTGTTTCCAAAAATGCTCCTAATATTCTCTTTAATTACAATTTTTGTCACTCTATCGATTTTCAGTATTCTAAAATATTTTTTAACTCTTTTTTTCACCAAAAATTCATATAAATATAGATGACTCTTTAACTTCTGGTTTGAGTCAAAAATTTCTAAATCAACTGGACTACTATTTCTCCGGACTATATAATTAACACCGATATTTTTCGAAACAGTATCATAAAAATGACCCAATTAAGATTTAAAAATTCATGAGTATTACACTTTGTCATTCTTTATATATTTCAATAATTAATTAAGTCTATTCATATTTAAATTAATATCATATCAGTCATTATAATCATTTATATTTTTTTACAGTATTATCTCACAATCTATTGTTTTGCTTGTTGGGGGTATTACAATTATAAGTTTAAATTTTAATTAAAATTTAATAAATAATTTAAAAAAATTGCTTTAACAATAAATCATATATTTTAAATCATGTAAATAGTATTTTTTTTTAAGAATTATTATGGATACAAAATAATGTGAAGTACTAATATATCTTTCAATGAATAAACTCGGTTGAATGGTATTGGAATTTTTTTTTTCAAACATGATATGTACAAATTACTTAGAAAATTAGAAATGAAAAAACTATAATTATTTATAGAGAGAGAAATAAACATTGCAAATGAGACAGAGAGAGAGAGTGTTGATAGTTGATACAATATGAATATGTTGATATTACATTTGTTTGTTTATTATTTTTCTGGCCACTATCATAAGAAAAATCCAAAAACATGTGAACCATCTTTTAGGCCTCGGGAGAGAGAGAGGGATATCAAACAAGAGAAGAATCCTTGAGACTTGTGAGGGAGCATCTGCATCTACATCTGAGAATGACATAAGAAATAAACCTGTAAAGCAATATGAAACAAACCATGATCACCACATTTCTCCATCTACTTTCTTCTCCATATCCTTCTTCTCTAAGCACATCTTCTCCACTAACTATACAGGTCCCAAACATGTATTCCAAGCATTTTCCTGATTTTGAGAACTCATTTATCAAGAACCCTTCAAATGGGTACTTAAAAAGTGATATGTAGTGCATGAAAATCCAGTAATTTGGGATACCATGCTTTGATATGAAATACCCAGAGAACAGGAAGAAGGACCCCATTACTCCTGATATGACTGAATTTCCAACTATGAAATTAGGAACTAAAGCACTGATACATACCACAACTGAATTTGCTGTGTAAAGAATCAACCAGATTAAAAGCAGGAAGTACATGAATGCTGGAAAATTCGGATTTAGACCCACTAACCAGTATAATGGGATAGAGAATAATATAGCCAGAATGAGCAGAAATGGCAAGTAAACAAGCCCATTAGCAATAGCATATGATGAGACTCTGTAACTCCCGCAGGATGTCTCTTTCATTAGAATTTCCCTCTCTTGTAAGAAAATTGGCAGAGCCTCTGTTGTGCAAGAGAGCAAAAATGTCAATATAAAAGCAAATAGGCCTACCCTTTCTTCTGCTCCTACCAAATCATCTTTAACATGGCAAAATATGGAACCCAAAACAAACCCAGAAACTAACATCTGAATTGTTCTGCATGCAAACAGCTCTTTTGTTCGGAAAATGTTCTTGGAGAATCTATGAGTGAGAATTACAGTCTCTTGCAATCTTGAATTTGCAAAATCGATAGGAAAATCGATGCCAACATTGATAATTTCCTCATCAACAACTTTAGATTGTTGAAAAAGTTGTTGAAGAGTGAACTTGCCAGTTTTACTCTCACCTTCCTCCTCAAATTTCTTGGTTTGTAGTTGTTGTTGTACTTGGGGGAGCGCCTGCGTATATTGCTGATGTTGTGTTTGTTGAAACGCTTCAATGGATTCGATCGCGAATTCAACAACATTGACATGAAGAGGAAGCTTCATTCTCATTGTTCTTAAATGAACTCCAAGCTGATCCACCGTCCCGTTGTGCAAAACCGAGCCATTAGCCATCAAAAGTATTGAATTGAAAAGCTTCACAATGCGAAATCCCGGCTGGTGAATGCTTAAAATTATAGTTCTACCTCTTGTTTCTGCCATGACTTTAAGCATGTCAATAATTTGTAAAGCAGAAGTACTATCAAGCCCAGAAGTTGGCTCATCAAGAATCAACACTTTAGGGTCATGTATGACGTCAACTCCGATGGAAACACGACGCCTTTCTCCACCGGAAATCCCGCGAACTCTGTCATCTCCGGTACCCACACGAGTCATGACTACATGGTCAAGGCCTAGTTCTTGAACCAAGGACTTAACTCTAGATCTCAGTTGATCTCGAGGAAGCCTTAGACGTAGCTTGGCACTAAACATGAGAGTTTCTTCAACAGTAAGAAGAGGAAAAAGAGTGTCTCTTTGTGTGACATAGCCTGAAATCTTTTTGAATTGAGCTTTGTCAATAGGATTTTGGTTGACAAAAATGGAACCATTTTGTGGGGTAAGTTTTCCGGCTAACACTTCAAGCAAGGAAGATTTTCCAGCTCCACTTGGACCAACAATTGCAAGAAGTTCAAATGGCTTAGCTTTGCAAGTTACACCTTTTAGAACATGTTTTTCTTCAAGATTTGGTTTTGGTTGCTCTTTGTTAAAGACATTAAATGGGTTTTCTCTTTTTTTGTTGGAAATCTTGTAGGTGATCCCTCTAGCTTCAATCTCACAACCTTGTTTCTCCATTGAATTCGATGACTCTTTTTTCAATGGTTTGTTGGCTAATTTGCTTCTCTCTCAACACCAACCCAAGTGATTAGCATTTAATAATAAAGAAAGTACATTAGCTGGAGCTTTGTTTGTCTTTCTTCAGTCGAATAAAAAAGAAATTGTAAAAACAATGAGTGGTTCATATGGATTTAGCTGGCGCCTGGCGGACAATTATAATTACAATTACATCCTCGAACTTCTTACTACAGGTTCACGTGCAATTGTTTGTAATGGAAAATTGGTTAGATCACGTGCCAATAGATAGTCATATGTGGGACCCAACTGTTCATACAAACAAGGTGATATTGCATATAAAAAAAAAATTAAGTTTATTACTTTCCAGGAATGAACCATTGGCTCATAGATTTCTTAAAAAAAAAAAAAAAAAACCATTGGCTCATTGATATTGAGTCATTTTTCAAGTTATAATAAAATTTACTCTGTTCAAATTCAAAGTTAAAATAACTAAATTAAATCAACTCAATCAACTTATTCATTTAAAACAATTATATCTCTTTCTTTGTTAAATCTGAATTCGCACCTTCGTATTTAACTTTTAAACAGTAATATTAAAAATTAATAAGATGGAGATTTAATATATTTTGCTAATTGGACTAATCCTCAATTTACTAATTTACATAACTATTAACTTCATATTTTCCACCCAACAGTACTGATTTAGTTAAACGTTTTAGGTATAAATATTAAAAGTTTATAAGAGTCTATGAGATATGTCTGTCTAATAAAAAATATATACATATAATATTCATTATAAGGGTTTAATTAGCTTAATATAATTGTTATTTATTATATACTGTAGCTAGTTATTTGAGGATTTGTCTTTGTTCTTGCAGAAATAATTGAACTTGCATGCAGTACATGTATGTACTTGAGTTTCCCGCAAAGAGTATAATATAAATAAACAAATTATTTGCCTTTTGGAAGTTTATTTAAGGCAAATGGGTAGGGGGTGAAAACTGACTCGCAATGGGACCTTCTATTTGTGGCTGAGATCACATTAGACCATAGTGGCTGAAAATCTATATGAAATCTTTACAGTTTTAATATTCTTTATATTTTTTTAATCTAAAAGGTTTTTCAAAGAAATAATAATATATATTCAAAGGCGGTACCACATGAAATTTACTTTTTACCTTTTACTTCTTATATATTTAATGTATTTTTTAATAAATATATATTTTGGCTTCCTAAAATTTTTAAAGCTTTATTTTCTAATTACATATTTTATACATATCTTTAATAATATAAATACATTTAACTTCTCTAAATTTTTAAAATTTTATTTATTATATTTTTATTTTTTTTCTGATTATATATAAATATTATTGTGATATAGTTATCCACTTAAAAATTTCAAAATTTCAATTTTTTCTATCAAGTTAAATTTTTTTTTATATTTATACTTTAATTCTTAAATTTTTGAACTTTTGATATGGTATATATTAATACTTAAAATTCTAACCTCAAGAAATAAGATGTTTTAGATCTAAGGGAAGCTTCGCCTGGGATACAGGTATGTTTACCGAAAGCTAAGAATTTAATCTCGATATAAGATGAAGAAAGCCTCTTCGCCTATCTCACTATGAAGGTTCAACCCACGGTGGTTCGACAAAAAATTAAGAGTAAACCAAGGAAGTACAGGTTGGATACAGTTCATCTTTCTCTACATTAAATGCTCTTGACATATCACCACACCTTGTAACGGCGCAGTAGCTTAAGTCTAACACATAGGCCTCATTCACCATAGAGACAATCTTGCATTGGACAACACACTACAGAAAAATCTGTTAAGCTATCACGCCAACTGATAATATGACTTTAGGAGTTCTGACATCGCCACTCCCCTAATTTACGGTCCAATAAATTGTTGACACATGGCTAGGTCATTGCATTACCACAATAATCTCAGCCTCTATAAATATAAAGTAAGTTCATTTATGATGAGGGATCTTCTGTCCCAAGTAGTCACCTTGCTCATTTATTATCTCATTTAAGATTTTATTAAAGTGCTACAAAAGCTCTTATTTGACTTAAGCATCAGAGTGCCTTGACCAAGCCTAGGCTTGGCTCTCTAATGATATTTGTGCTAGTTTTACAGGTCCATCAAAGACCCAACAACCTGAGCCATTCTTTGGACCCAAGCCAATAGGCCTTACAACTATTTGAAGTGCTTTTAGGCTCATCAAATTGGCATCATCTATGGGAAGGATTGTTCAAAGTTTCCTAAAACATTAGTTGTAAAACAGTCTCTTTAATATTTCTCTTATTTTTTTAGGATTATAATATTTATAGTTCTTTCTATTTACCCACTTGGATAAAAAAAGCTAGCCATAAAAATGTCAAAAACACTAGCCTACCTAGCCTCTTCCTCAAACCCAAACCCAAATGAAGAAACATATTAACCAACATCCATATACCTTAACTCCACTGATATAACCCAAATCACACCCCCACCAGTAACCCAGTTTCAAACACCTCTTACAAACATGGGCGAGCTCGATATAGACGCTTGTATAAGAGACTCACTAAAACATCTCCTTTTTGGAACTTCTAGCCCTGGAAATGTGAGACTAGGAATAGGAGTTAGGGAGAGAGTCATACCTGACGAGGTGGGAGAAAGGGAGTTGATTCTTAATGAGGTAGAGAAGAAGAAAGAATATAACGTAGAGAGGGCTCGCTGGTGAGAATGAGCCCTTACCCTGAGGACAGGCCAATGCATGCTCTACATGGCAATATGCAAGGAAAGAACTTGGAACCATTGTTTGCAACTAGCAAGCAAAGTGGGGGTAGAACAATAAGCAGGATGTTTGAATCTGGCTCTGGTTTACAAATAAGAGAGCAGACCTGTAATACCCTAGAAAGTCTTAACTTATATGCATGAATTAATTCTCAGTATATGGTTTAAAGGCATTAAAATGATGGGAAATAATTTTAGAGACATTGTTAGAAAGTGAACAAATTACTTTTTTCGAAATCGTCGGTGACGGGAACACTGCCGAGAAATTTACTGTCCGGTCAACAGATTAATTTTTTATTTTGACCAGGGGTAAAAGATCATATAAATGCAAGTATAATTTTGGTAAAAAGAAACAGATGAAAAATATTTAGAAACACTGAAAAAGTAACCATTGGCAAAACCGTAAATAAATAAAACTTCGAGGGGAATAGTGAAAATGAGTCTGTCTGGGTTTCAGAATGACTCTAAAATTATTTTTATAAATAAGTATAAATTAAAATAAACCCTTTGATTCCCTGTTTTGAAATCTAAATCCCAACAGAATTGTCAAAATAAATTATAGAAAAAGTTGGGTCAAAGTATAATTACTTGAAAGTTTGAGGACTAAAATATAATTTGTCATTATGATTTTATATAAAAGCTATGCCTTAGTCAAATTTTTCCATCTTCTTATTCTTGCTCAAGAGTGGCCAAATCATTCTCCTTCATTCTTCCATTTCAGTTCTTCATTTCCAACCAAATTTCTATAAGAAAAATTCATAGAAAACTTTTATTTAAACTTGGTTTTACCATTTCTCACTATTAGTTTACTTGAAATCACAAAGGGATTCAAGAAAATTGGGCTTGAAGATTTCGGCTACCACATCATCTTGAGGTAAGAAATTGATTTGTTTGTTTTTATGGTTTATTTAGATGATTTAGACATTGAATTGAATGGGTTTTAGGTTAGATTGCATCAACTGATATATTTGGATTGAAATCCCTAATTTGCTAAACCTAATTGAAGTTGTATGAATGAGTTTGATGAATTAGTGTTAGGTTGTGTTAATTGATCTTAGAATATGTTAATTGGAGGCTATTAGATGACTAATTGATGGTTGTTTTAGTGTAGAAAATAAGAATTGCACAAGTTGTACATTTTTCCTTCTTTGAAGCTTTTTGGTGGAAATCAAATTTTTCAAGGCAATTGGAAGCCTTAGGTAAGTTTTATATGCATCATTTAACATGCCTAATACATTGGATTGATGATTGGAAACCTTGAGTAAAATTTCACTTTTGGCCGAACCACATTGACATTATTCACCCTATGAATTTTGCTTTGTTTTCCTTTGAATTCCTTAGCCATTTTGATCCATTTCATGTTGTTTAATATTGTACTTTTGATACCTATTGTGTTATTGATAATGTGGATTGATGGTTGGTTGAATGGGGTTTGATAACCTTGCACCAAAACCTAGCCATTTTGCCCATTCAATGTTGTCCACTAAGTGTTTGACAAAATGCCTAGTTGTTTTTGCCTTTGGCCTATTGTTTTGCCTTCCATAGACCTACCATTTGAATGCCATTGTCACCAGCGTCATTGGCATGCCAATTGGCTTATCGATTTCCTTTGCCGAGCCAACCTTTGTTCTATACCTTTATTGTTTATCAAGCCAATTGTTATTGATTGTATATCATATATTGCAATGTCATTGATTCTATTGCTAAATGATTTGACTGATATTGAGCTTATTGATGTTGAGGATACCATTGTTACATAGTGGTGTCTATTGATATGTTTACTCTTATATTGATCCTATTGTGGCTTGACAAAGCTACCGCTCCGATAGGGTAATGGGAATATACTGTCGCCAATGTGCACATTGTATTACTGATACCCTAGCTAGGAAAGGTTATGGTCATGGACATAAGACTTGATCAGTCTTATGCTTACTAATATTAATATTACTAGAGATTGTTTATTCGCATATAGTCCATACTAATACTACTGGAGACTGTATGATTATATATAGTCCATCCCTTTATATGTCTTTCTATATTATACCGAGCCTATGATATACTTATTGACTATTTTGTCACCTTCTATTACTGATTTTGTAAATTTTTCACATTGAGCTATTGACATCATTATTCCATCTATTAACCATTATATTTATTGGAGATGCATATAGATTCACTGAGTATCTTATACACTCACTCTTTATTTTGTTTACCTATTTCAGGGGAAGAGTAGACTGCAAAATCCCATCTTCAGACATCCAGCGGATTTCTGCATACTGTCGATCTATGTAATTATTTTAAATTTTATAATTTTTGGTGTTCATAATCTAGCTGCTCCATGGGGTATGTATGAGTTAGTTAGGATATGAACATGTATCTATATATATATAATGATGTTTATGATATATAATGGTAATGTGATATTTATTGATGATGGTTACAATCAATTGCATTAGATTATAGAAAGAATTGCAGAATGACAGAATAAATAGTAACTAAGTAAAATGAATTATAAATTAATGGTTATAGATTATGCATGTGATACTAGGTTCTATGGATGCCAGTCGCCATTGGTGTCACAACCCGACCCCAATTGGGCACGTGACCAGCACTAGGGAACGGGAAAGCATAAGGCTTCCGCAACCCGTAGTAAGTATGACTTACCACTATTGGCATCTCTCACATCCTAGGACCGTCGCGATCCGGAAATAGGTCATGACAGAGGTGGTATAAGAGCTCTGGGTTTCAAATACCAGAGTCTAGGTTACAAATGAATAGTATTTGAATTACATAGGAATAGTGAATAAGTACATAATGGGGTAGAATTAAGTAAACCATGAAGCATAGAATTTCCTTTGTCGTCTTTTGCTGTTATCGTCTGTTATATGTTAGTATTATTCATTTTTGTGATATACTGAGTGTGTTTCCTATTTTCCCAATAGATTACATGTAATACCCTAGGAAGCCCCATCTTGTAAGCATGAATTTATTGTTAGTTTATAGTTTAAAAGCATTGAAATGATGGGAAATAATTTTAGAGACACAGTTATAAAGCAAATGCAAAACTTTTCTGGAAATTGTCGGTGTCGAGAACACTGCCGGAAAAATAGTAGTCCAGCTAATTTAAGAATTTCTGACCCATACTTGGGGGTATGAAATAAGTTAATTTTATGTAAAATTATGGTGAAAAGAAAGATTTAAAAAATATTTTAAAACACTGAAAATAAGAGTAATGGCAAAATTATAAATAAAGGCAACTTTGGAGGTAATTTTGGAAATCAACTGTCTGGGATCTAGAAAATGACCCATAACTATTTTTAAATGATAGAACAATTTAAAATAAGATATTTCACTCCTCACACTTGAGGTTAAATCTAAATAGAATAGATAGAATAAATTATAGAAAATTTTGGGGTCAAAAATATAAATAAAGAAAATTTTAGGTCAAAAGTGCAATTAAACAAAGTTGTGGGACCCACTCTTTCTAGAAATAGGCCAAGTTCGCCGGCCATTATGGTAGAGGAGATGATTTTTTAATAGAAAAAATGTTAATTGAGTTATTAATTAATTAAATAGGTGCCAAATAAACCAAAATTTAGAATTTTCTATTATTTTTTTTTATCTTCAATTTTTATTGGCTTTTGAAAAGATGAGAACTATATATTGGTTACCATTTTTGGAGAGGGGAACCGAAACATGGAGGAGAGAAAAGTCAAAGAAATATATCTTCCAACCTTTCCAAAGAGTCAACCAAAAATAGATAGGAAATAGAAGAAAGAAGAAGATTTATGAAGAAAATAGGATAGTTAGTGTTTAAGCTTTTAGTGGAGCAAAAGGTGGTGGGATTTAAGTATTTTGATTTAAGATAATGATTCTGAACTTATCATTTTTAATTGTATTTAAGAGTTCTATAGCATGATTTGGCAAATAATTGAGGTAATTAAGTTGAAAATGTAAGGACTGAGTTAGGGTTTATATAGTTTCTGGAATCTGTTTGATGGCAGTAACTTGTGGCTATTATTCTGAAATTTTAAAGACTGAATTTGAGGATGGTTAAAACATAAAAGTTGTCAATAAATAAATAAATTATATTTTTGTAAAAAAAATTTGAAAAATTCGAAGTGAGGAAAGAGTTATTAGGTAAAAACTATAACTGACCTGGAATTAGGTTTTCTAGAAAATGCTACTATGCTTTTATTATACATAATGATAGAGACAGAATTAGAAGAAGTATTAAACATGAAAAGTGTTAATTTATGTGTTAACTATAATCCTGAATAAGTGTTTTTCAATTTGATTTCTGGTTTATGAGATATTAGGTTATAAGTGTAGACTGAACAAAATGACTGGTTAATAGAACATAGGTTACAAAATTATATTAAAATAAGGACCCTAACTTTTGAATTAGAGAAATTGTTAAAAATAAAAAATGTTAATTTATGTGTAATTTAAATGACTATAAAATGGTATTATAATTGGATGAGTAAGAAATTAATTATAAGCATGGAAACAGGGTATGTCTTGATAGAGATTTCAGAGCAGTAGTTTAATTTTGGAAATTTACTAATAATTATACTATAATATCCTTCGTGAGACCCTAACCCTAGCAGGAAACCTAAACCCTAGTGCCTTAAACCTAAGAGGACTTAGGGGTGTTTGCATGAGTTGGTTTCCTTATGTGTTTCATGAATTAATTCATGTGTTCAAGTGCCATTGATTGCCTTATATGTTATATGATTAACTTGATGAAATTATATGTGATTGATAAATATTATGTTATATGATTTAAAGTGTGTGTACTATGTGTAAATTATTGTGAATTAATTATTTGGGAATTGTATTGGGGGTAAATAAATAGAATAAGTTAATTAGGTTAGGAAAATAAATTATAGGACTTGAGTGTACAAAAAGTGAAGGTGAGGCAGTGATTTGAGACTTTGTAGGACGTTGATGTAAAAGGAATTGATGCAGAGGGAGTTAATGGCAATTTGAATGATTAGGATCCTATGGTTTGAAGTATTGAAGCATCCATCATCCAATGGATGCATGTTAGTGTGCAATTGAGTTAAAATGAGATGGAAACATAAGATTATATCAATAATTCACCAACCATTAAATCATTTAAAATACAATTCTGCATTCTTCTTCTCCATCCAAAACCGTGGCATTTTAGCTTCAAAAAAACCAGAATTCTCTCTTCCTCCATTTCTTGTTTTGGCCAAGGAAAGATCAAAGGGATTTGAAGCTTGTTTGTGTTAGGTTGAGGATAGCTTTCCATTTCTTTCTTTGTTGCTAGAAGGCAGTATTTTTGGGAGAGGGTTTCGGCCATTTCAAGTGTCCAAAGTAAGGGATTCTAATTCTATTTTTAATTAGTGATTTATGTATTTTAAGGACTGCCTTGAATGATAAATAGATGAGTTTGAAGATTAGTTGGTGAAGGGAGCTTGGGGCTGAACCATATTTTAGGGTTTAAAAGATTTTGATTTCTGTTTTGTTTCCATGTTAAATGATTGATGATAATTGTGTTGAGTTGCATTTGATAACCATTTAAATTGATGAAGACTTGTTGAATTTAAATTATGGTTTGAAGTCAATGTAACCGAACCCTGTGTGTAGGGTTTAGGAAGAGTGTAATTGCTGTTTTGCTATGTTGAATGAGTGATGATACTTGGTGTTGAATTTGTATGTGATAACTATGTAAATTGATGATGTATGGTTGAATTTAAAATTCTGGATTGAGGTCTCAATATAG
>CANXYC010255471.1:0-15405 GCA_948193065.1 Aleurites moluccanus | reverse complement strand
TTGTACTTTGGTGTTTAATAGGTTTAAATGATTGAATGTTGTGTATTTGATGTATATTTAAGTTGTATGAATGAATGGTGTTGAAAAATGAATGAATGGAATGAATTCCATTTAGGCCGAACCATTTGACTTTGTAGGTTCAAAGTGTTTGGTTGAAGAGATTAGGAAGGAAGTATTTGAATATGGTTTAGTGATGAATATAATGTAAATGCATAAGTTTAGATATGGAAAAGATGTTTGATATAAGTACTTGGAAGCTAAACTTGAAATATGGTGTATGTTTGATATGAAATATTGAACTAAGTGTTTATGAGTTCTTAACTTGGCATTATAGTGATGAACATATAAAATGTGAATGAAATGTGGTGATAAAATTGTATTTGACGCATAAAGGAATGGAAAAGTGTCAATTGTATAATATGAGGTCTATGGTTTATAGTGTGTATGCTTTATGTATGTTGATGTGTATAATGTGTTATTTAATGTTATAAAGTCTTACCGAAGTGATTTAATTAATATAGGAGAAACTTCCAGAACTAGGGTCACTGACGGCGAGTCACGGGCTAACTAGGCCTGTTGGGGTAATACTTGAAGTTTTTGTTTGAGGTGAGTCTATATATATGTATTATGCATTATTCATTCATAAGTCATGCATTTATGCATATAAAATGATATCCTTTCTTGAAAACCATTAATGATCTACCTTTGAACAATTTTGTCAAAATGACCTAAAACAGAGCTGCCGAAATATCTAAAGTTGATCTAAACTTTCACTTTGTATGAAATATATTTTGAAAGGCTTTTTGATATCTAACCAAGCCTAATTGCTTATTATATATATTTATTTATCATTTGTATAAAGAAATTGCCATGGAAATATCGATTACAAGGAAAACCAAAAAGTGTCTGAAAAACGAAAAACGGACCTGTAACAAGGGGTGTCAGCTGCGCTGGCACAACTGGGCCTCGGAGACCAAAATTTTCATATTGTGCAATATTATTTCTTTGACCTTTGTAATATTATTTAGCATCATTATAGTCATATTTGAGACTTAATATTAGTACATTCACATTATATGAGACATTTGCATATAATATTATGATAGGACTACTTCGATGGTGTAGTGGGTAAACCCATTAGCTGTGTGCACACTGATATATATTCTCGGACATTTGCTAGAGAGGGTGAAATTTTCTATGCCATAAGGATTGATCACCCTTATGTAATGGTGTGTGGGATGAAAATATGTAATGGTGTGTGGGATGGAAATTTATAATTGGTGTGTGGGATGGAAATATATAATTGGTGTGTGGGATGGAAATATGGAAATATAAAAGTAGAGAAATGAAGTAAAAGTGCAGTATTATATTATAATATGTTAACAGATAACTTATACATGTTATATTATATGCATTATGATTCATTATATATGTTTCAGTATTCCATTATCAGTTACCTATTATTTACAGATCATTAATAGATAGATGTGGCTTTTCATGAATAGTATTACATTTTTATATATTTAGATTCACTGAGTATAATTTTATACTCACCCCAAAGTTGTTAAATGTTTTCAGGACCACGGCGAGGTAGATATATATTGGCTACGTTATCTTCAGCCTTGGATTTTAGATGTATGTATTGTGGTTACTCCAGTGTATAGGAGCTCCTTGGTATAATGTATATAGGACTTGATTTGATTAGGAGTTTAATGTTTTTAATATAATCAAAGTGTTAACCAAATAAGATATGAGAATATTAATGATGTATATATATATGATATGAGATGTGAATGTAATTACTGAAGTGCTTATTGAGTTGTGCTGATTAATGGAGGCTATAAGGGGATGTATGTTTACTGGGAGTGTAAATCTTTGATTCTTGCAGAAAGATTAAGTCAGAGTTATAGAGGAAACTCTGTCAATTTTTCTATAAGGGATCTTATGATTTTTTTAAAAAAAATTTACTACCTAAAATGTATCATATGGTTATGGAATATTTGTTAATGATATTATTAGTATGTAAAAGTGAAGTTAAAGTAAAAGAATGGGTTTTTCGAGGTACTGGTTGCCTTAGCATTTCCCGTACCCTAGGACCATCATAGTCTAAAATTAGGTTGTGACATCTGTCAATTTGTGTTCTCCTTCTCTGTCACTCCTAAGTTTTTTAATTTTCAAGTTTAATTGATTTTCAACCCAAAAAATTTTAAATTTATCAAATACTTCATCTTTAGATTTTAACAGATAAATATGATAAAATCTAGAAAAATCGTCTATAGATGTTACCAAATACTCCCGACCTGCTCTAGTTGCGAAGCTTTTAAAATCATGTAAGTCAGAATGTATTAGTTCAAAAAGTTGTGTACTCCTAGAGACCGATTAAAAAAGATTGAGTACACACTTCAAATCTGTTAAATTTGATCGAAGTATCTAATGGTATATTATGAGTTTTAACTAGTTTAGCCATTTTCTTATAGTTCACATGTCCTAATCGATTATGCAAAATTTTTAGATTAATTAAATTTGATCTAACATAACTAACTGTTTTATTTGCTAAACTCAGTCTATACATACCACCTACCAAATAAGCACATCCAAAATAGTAAGAATTAACAGACAAAGTTACTCTACCATTAGAAATTAAAGTGTTCATGCCAGCAATATATAAAAGACTGATAGAGATTAAATTCTTTAAAATAGATGAAACTATTTTAATATTTTTTAGAGTCAGAATTTTACTTAAAGAGAGCCCTATGTTTGCTGTACCAGCGTGAGTCACTACTTCTTTATTTCCACTAGCCACAATGATAGTCTCGTTGACTTCAGTAGCACCATCAAGTTGCATTTTGTTCTTACAAACATGGCATGTGGCTCCTATATCTAACCACCATTCTGGAGAAGTATTGACCTTTCCACTTTTTTCGATTATAACAATAAAATTTTGAGACTCAGTATTTTGTACTATCATATTTGTTTCTTTATTTGGTGTGTTAGATTTAGTTTTTAGAGGAGCCTTACATTTTGCAATGAAATGACCCCATTTCGCACTGTTGTGGCACTTGCCCCTTTTCTTCTTAGAAATTGTCTTTTTGGCCTCCAACATAGGGGTTTATTTTTTGTCAACTTGGATCTTCTAGAAAATTTCTTGTAATGTGTGATTGTGTTAGTAGCCGACTACTATTGTCTGACCATTTCCTAGTTATTTCTAGCTCTATTCTCGTCTTCGATTCTGATGAATCGTTTGAGATCATCTAGTCTCACTTACATATTTTTTCTATACATTTCAGTTTTAAAAGTGTGTAATGCAGAAGGTAGTTTGTAAATTATTGCCCCAACTAAGAAAACATCACAGATGATGATCTTTTCATTATTTAACTTAGATCTCAGATTTTCTAAGTCAGTTACTTGAGGAATGATTTCCATATTTTCATTAAATTTAAAATCCATGAATTTGTCAACTAGGTGATTTTAGACAATTCCTCCTCTTTTTTGAATTGAATATCTAAATTATCCCAGATTTCTTTAGCAGTGTTGTATTTGCTAAAAATTTTTGTCAGCCGATCAGAAAGACAATTCAATAAATAATCCTTACAGAAGTCATCATCCTTGTTCCATTGAAATTCATCAATATCCTCCATCGTATCAGCAAATGTACTCAAAACAGTGTAAAAAATATTTTCATATTTCAATCCAAATTTAGTTTTTCGCTTTCAGAAATTAAATTCAGATCCACTAAAAGTTTATAGTTTGACCATCTCAATCGGAACACGTTTATCCATCCTTCTATATATTTAAATAGACAATTAAATAGCAAAAATTATATAGAAAGAAAGTTTGAACAATTGCACCTAAATTGAACCAATTGAATCGAACTAGCAATTGAATCGAATCGATAATTTGAACCGAATCCACAATTCGAACCGAACCAATTTCAAATCTTCTTTGCTTCACCAATCTTCATTGCTGGGCTTCGATGGGATGTCCAGGAGGCTTCAATCGTCTCAG
The DNA here is from genome assembly GCA_948193065.1 of Aleurites moluccanus. NCBI lineage: Eukaryota > Viridiplantae > Streptophyta > Magnoliopsida > Malpighiales > Euphorbiaceae > Aleurites > Aleurites moluccanus. The sequence goes on along the minus strand of CANXYC010255471.1, from coordinate 11,400 downwards.
GGCTAGCGAAAAAGCTTCAATGCTTTTATATTAGTTTGGTAGCATTCTACTTTTTCAAATTGGAATTTGATTAGAGCTAAACTGTATTGGTCGTTCAGTTTTGTGCTTCAATGCATCCTCACCACCTTCGTTGCTCCAATTGTCGATCGCTTACCAGCAGTGATTCTGGCCGGTGTTTGGTACTTCGTGGATCCAGTCCTCACCATGGATTGTTTCAACCAACCATTGTAACTTGCGGCTATCACTATCTTGATAAGTTACGAGTTTCTTATTTATTTATTTAATCAATAACTTGAATCAAAAATAAGAAACCTTGAAAATTATTCAACAAGAAACCTTGAATCTAAAAAATTAGAAAACCTAATGTTTCAAGATTGTTAGGGTTTTAAGCCAAGTAATATACGATTACTTGAAACAGTAGATCATAGATATCTAATTTGGAATACCTAGCATGCTACTCCTAACTAGCATATATATAGAATTACACTAGGGTTAAACCAGTTAATAGACTCTTACCCATTGGGCCCATTACAAAGGTTCATTATTTATTAGAGCTTTTATTAGAACATATATTAGAGTTATTTAATATACCCAACATTTTCTGCTAGTGGTGTGTGATCACCTATTGATGCAGTTAATGGGATTGGTGGTATGTTAAGGTCAAAATAGATGATCTTTGTCATTCTTATTGATCTTGATACGAGACTTAATTTTTTGGTCAATTGGAAGAGTTATATGGCATGATAGAGCTCTTCCCTTTTTTGTTCTCTGTGATTTATTTATTTATCTTATTGTATGGATATTAAGTGCTACCTTCACGTGTAAACCAAATAAATTAATTATGTTGTCCTAGAGTTGATGTGAGCAGTTTGTCATGAATCTTATTGTTGGCATTTTGCTTGCAGCATTTGGTCAGTTGATCTGGCATATTTACTGCATAAGTTCTGTTAGATTTTCCTACTTCACAGTAACAATTGGAGCAAATCCGAATACTCTGCTGAGACATTTTACAAGGTGATACTTTGTTCTACTTATGTATTTACAGGTAGATTTCACTCATCATTGAATATGATGTATAGAATTGTAGCAAACATATGATTTTCCATTTAAAAGTTCATGGCAACAATTTCGTCTTCGTAGAATATAATGAGAATTGACATGGATGATGGGTAACTATAATATGGGGCGCTGGAATAATGCAATTGAAGTGAATGAAATAACTTTTTTGGTTTCTCATTGCAATGTTCTTTTGAATTCCTTGAAGTCTTGATCCGATAGTATTGTCAGTTTGGCCGCTAAAACAGTAGGCCTTCCGGAATTTCTATCAGAAAAAAAATATCATCACAAATAAAATTGATTTGTATTCTTAGTACAGTGTTACTTATATAGGTTAAAATTGTGAACCTTTCTCTTTTACAGTGCAGGTTAATCAATGAAAAATAAATTTCTCTCTTAATTTTGTCAGGGAAATATATTGCAATTGCTTAGGTTGACCAATATAAATTGAGGTATATATCTTCTGTAGTATCTTTGTATTTTTCTCGCCAGATCTTTCTTCTTAAAGGTCACACTGAAGTGACTGTACATCCCTTTTTGTGTGCATAATGCATCTATATTGCATCTTTGTTTTTTCGATATTTCTTCTATTTTTCTAGTTTATTTTATGTGGTTGCATTAAAGGTCCGCAATAAACTTTTACCTTTTTGCTTTGGTTATGAATGACTTCACAAAGCATATACAAGAGGAAACTCTTGGGGCATGATGTTTGTGCTGGTAGATGATATATTGAGAGAGTTAATAGAAAGTTAAAGTTTGTGGAGAAGTACTTTGGAGTTCAAAAATTTCAAGTTAAATAGAACAAAAATAAAATACATGCATTTCAAGTATAGTGAAGTCGAAGCAGGGATAATGAGGGAATTAGTTTAGATAGAGTGGTATTATCTCAAAACATACATTTTAAATATTTAGGTTCAATCCTTAAAGCATATGGAAATTGTGAGGAGAATGTTAGCCATATGATAAAAGTTGAGTAGTTGAAAGGTAGCTTGTCATGGGAATCTTATGTAATTGTAGGATTTCCAATAAATTGAAAGGAAAATTCTACGAAACGACTATTCGACTGACTATATTATATGATAGACAATATTGGAAAATTCTACTAAACAATATTCATCTGGCTATATTAGAGCCACAGATCACACCATATACATTATGAGGTGGTTTGTAGATGATTATGCAATTTTTTTGACCTTTCATATCACATGATATCGGGTGTGACTGATTTAGCTTATTCAGTTCCTCATAAGTTGGTACTACATTCTTTTTTCCTAAAGCAATCTAAGATGCTTTTTGCAATTATCCTGAATTAGTGATGCCTCTCAGAATTCGCACATTTTATAATTAGGATTGAGTTCATAACAGATAGATCACTACGAAATACAAACAGTGTTAGGATGCTTTATCTTGTAATACTCGTTTATTTATCACTTCTTGTCGTAACTTTCTGGAAAAGAAATACGTTTTGAGGCTTGATTCCTGTATTTTATTTATGCAGTGGCATAATTTCGCTGAGCCAAGATCTTTTGTCTTACTATGTCACTATGTTGTGATATGTGGCTATGATGCTGGTGCAGTTGAATTTGAGATTCAAGATCCTGCCAGTTCTAGGTATCATCTTTCTTCCTTTTTCATTTCTAATGAACTCCTTAGTCCTCTATCTCCTCGTATATAGGAAACTTTTGTGGGGTAAAGAACATTGATTTTGTCCTTTATTTTCATTTTATCTAGATCATGGTGCTAATTCAAACTCGTAGGAATTACTTGCCCATTGGAATACTTCATAATGTATTTACCAATCTGCCAGTGTGATCATAGCAGAAAACTGTCACTTGGATTGCGGTACAAGTATCCGATATGCATGCGTGTATTTTTTTTCCAAACATTCATAGATTTTCCCATCATTTTGAAGTGTCAACTTGTCACGTCCATGCAGGCATCCTTATCCAACACTGTTACTTAGGGATAAAAATGAAGAATCCAATAACTATGCCATAAAATAAGTTTTTCCCAGATAAGGCTGAACTAATTATAACCATGTTGGAATAATAAATATTTGCTCCAAAATCTAGTAGCATACTGCAGCGATGATTTGGATGATCTATAAACCATAGTATGCAAAAGTTTAAGATTCACCTAATTGTAAGTGACATTGATCTGAAATCCCATCTTGCATGCATTCTAGCACCATGGTTGAGTTCCCTTTGGTGTTATGTTTAGTTTATTACTGTTTGAGATAAGGGAAACAACTGTGTGATGGGCTTCATTTATGAATAAAAAAGAATCAATGCTATTAGAAACCTAAGAAAATGCTATAATAATTCAACTCACTTATATGATCCACCTAGTTACTTAACATTATTGATTCTGATTGCTACAATGGCCAAACTTGACAACTATTGGCTTGATCTATCAATGCATGGACTGACTTTCTGAGCATGGCTGCAAAAATTTGCATTTGCGTTGCACTTTTTGGGATATTTCCATTTTGAAGATCAAACTTTTCTCTACTTTTGTAGGCTCACATATGGTGATTTGCAAATTATGTTTTACCTTGTGGAAGAATGAATTTTGGGGAAAAATTTGCAGGAAAAATGAGAGGTTCTCATCAAAATGCATAGAAGAAGCACGCAAATCCTTCTTTACTGATGAAGATCTTCTCCTTGTAAGCTAATTTAATGGAATTTAATCTTTGCAGCGTATGTTACATCAAGAATATACTAATGTTTTAAGATATGAAGGCTATTACCTAATTATCATTCAAACAAGGCAAAGGCCTTGCAAGAGAAATTCTTGCCTTATAGGATTCCTGCATAGTGGATATACTAATTATTCTCAAATTTTCAGCTTAATGGACACTAAACCCCTGTTTGGTTTTAAATGAATTTCTTAAAATTTTAAGATCCATTTTGGATAGTATTTGGATTTAGGGATCGTGTTGATTTTTTATGAATTTATACTCGAGACACATTCAAATATTCAGCCATATCAAATATAAACCTATTCAAATAGACTCTTATGGAATGCATTTGAAATTTCATGTTCTCATATTTGGTATGAAAGAAATATTAATTTCAGTTTTGTGAAATTCAATATAACTAAATCAATTTCTTGTCTCTATTTCAAATACATATAACAAACATGGGTAATATAAAATTTACAAAAATCAAATTCATTTATACCAAGTAGGAGTACTAGAAAATTTACAAAAAGTGAACAGTGAGTGTGAGTTATTCATTTGCATTAATTGGCATTTATTTGTACAGTAGGCATGTGTCCCTTTTGTAGTAATATGTTTCAGCTGAAGGAATAAGACAAAAAACAAGTTTTTGCTTTGAATACATTTTTTTTCAGCAGCTTTTCTAACTATCATTTTTTGGCTTTCAATGTGTCCACAACACAGATGTCTTTGGAGGCAGAGTGATTAACAGAACAGCTCTTCAATGCAACTTTCTCCACATGTCAATGTTTCTGTTTGACACAGTCTAAGCACAGCTAGTTGGTTGCATAATTCTTTTTCATATGTTACCATAATGTGCATAATATGTGTATAAAGCTACTGCATGCATTTGTTTGTAAATAGTTTTTCAAGCCACATTTTGAAGTGTGCAGTAGTACATTATCATGTAATATGTAACAAAGTTAAATTTTATTTTAATGTAAAAATCATACCAAGATGGTTCTATTTTAATTTTATTTTAGTTGCAGTTTGTATTGTTCTCTATGCTCCTTTGCCAATGCATTTCTACATCCCACAACCTTGATAGATGGCTCTTCCTCGTTTATTCTGAGCTTTAACGTACCTCTGAAAAAGTAAAAAAAGGGGATGAAGCTTTCGACCTTTTTTGTTATGGAACAGGCACTCAGATTTTGAATTAGGCCTGTTTATTGGCTTGGCTGGATTAGCACAAGAGTCTCAAGTCGTGTTTAGATTTCTTCACTCGATTTGAGCCCGTCAAAGTAATGAAATACATTAAAAATTATGATCAATTGATCATATTATATGCAAGACAAATGGGGTCATATTAAGAACTGCATGCAACTATAGTTGAAACGGGTTAGTTCCCATGTGATGAGTTGCCCAATATCTCTAGGACAAGCTTCAAGTTTAGGTCATGAGTTTATGTACGAGAAGTTAAATGCTAGCTTCTAAATAGACAACAGTCAAATCCCAGAATAGAAAGTGGCAACAATTTTGGTGGGGACTTGAGCAATGTATTGCATGAAGGTCTTAATTAAATTTATGTGTGCGCGAAACTCTGCCCGGCCCGTGAGAGACTTCAATGTTTCATTAGAATCCACTAGTCCAAGACTCGCAATCAGAGACTTGATAGTTCCACGTATCCTATACTTTGCGGGGTTTATAGCTATAAAGTCCTTTCAATAATTAATACTAACATACATTCACATTGGATAAAAGAAAATATTCAAGAATTAAATTTATTTAGTTCACTAATAGACATATTCTTTTTTTTTTTTTTAGATTTTTAAAGAATTAATATAAAATAAAAATTAAACTCTATCACCCATTTTAAAAATAATCGCATCTTATTATTAAATTAATACATCAACCAATAATAAATCTATTTTATTATTATTATTATTATTTTAAAATTTAATAATAAATAATATTACAGATTAATTTATATTTAATAAATTAAATTTAATTATTTAATTAAATTGAAAATAAATTATTCACATTGAAAATTAAAGAATTCATAAATAAAATAAAAAAAAAATGAATTAATTTAGTGAATAAAGTATTAAGCACGAGATCTGATTTTTTAAAAAAAAAAACTTGTATTGTCCTCTGAATTTTTACATGTATATTATTTAAATAAAAATTATTAAATAAGATAGAAATATATTTCTCTAATTATAATTATAATGATTGAATTCATATATAATTAAAATAAAAATATATTAATGTGAATTATAAATATGATGAATTTGTTATGTTGTATTTAATAATTTTTATTATTTAAAATATATTAATAATTTTCAAAGCCCAATTTCAGGCTAACAAGCATTAATGAGATTAAAAATTATTATTTAAGAAATTACTGAAGGAGGTGATGGTGGTGACATGGAAGTGGGAATCAAGTCAACAAGTGTCATGACAAAGAAGCAAAAGTAGTGGAAGTCAAGTTCCAAGAAGCTCCCTAAACAAGAAAATAATATAACATTATCCGACATATTAACTTCCTTTCTCATACAACAATGAAACATGTCTTCCATACAGATAACCAATACCCTTTTCTGTTCTAAAATGTATCACATTACTAATTTGCATTATTATTTGTCTTCATCTTGTTTTTCTTTGGATTTTCCAAGTTTTTCTACTACTTTCTTTCTTGCCAATCACCAGGAAATTTTTACAAAAAAAAAAATGATCTTTAATGTGGGTTAAATTGAAGTTCCCACACATAATGACAGATTTCATATTCTAGGGTAGGAAATTTTTTTAATAAATTTTATTTTAATTAAAATTTCAATTTGAAACTAAAAATTTTTCAATCTTATGTATGATTGTGAAATCATTAAAATAAATACTCATTATTATTTTTTTTCAAATTATATATTGAAATAAATCGAACAAGTTTAACTCATTATTATTATTAGATCACCCTTTTTTATAAATTATTATTATTTAACTCAAAATTTGAACTCAAGTTTTTTAATAAAAATCTCAAATTTTTATTGCTAGTATCTATTATTTAATTTTTTTATATCATAATTTCATAATTATATATTGAGTTAATTGCTTTGTCATGTTCATCTTTTTATTATCATGGATTGAATTCAAGAGCATAATTTTTAGTTTGTAAGAATTTATATTTTATTTATGGTTATAATATAATTTATTTATCTTCATGAATGAGAACGGTCTCTTTCATATTAGAAATAAAAAAAAAAAATTATAGGCTTAGAAAATTAGCAATGAAATGTTTCTATAGAAATTTTATGTATTAATTATTAGATGTTGAAATCTTGCTTTAATAATTAATAAGTCATAAATGTGTTATGGATGTATCAACCGGAAGAGTTAAGGATTGATGACTAATAGTTGTTAATTAAGTTAGTATTCTGTTATAAGATTGTTAGTATTAGTGTAACCACTTTGTTGAGTTGTCAAGTAGTTACAGATTGGTTATAAATAAATGTAGTCAGGAACGAGGATACTCTGTTTTTTGGTTAATCAATAATACTCTTATTCTCCTTCCCATCTCTCTCCCTTCTCTCGACTCTTCTCTCATTTTCCCTCTCATTCTCCTTTACATCCTCTTCTCATCTACTGTTCTCGTTCTCATTCTCTCTTCTGCTCTTCAATTAACTACTGTGAGCTAAATAGTTATGGAGTTAAACCATAACAATGTGGTATCAGAGCAGCAATCAGTTCCTGAGGCTGCGATTATAACTTTGGGAAAACAAAAAAATAGGGTTACCAACACGAATAGAATTCAAGTTTTGGAGGAGGAAGTACAGATGCTTGATCTCAAAATGGAGGAGCTCAAGGAGTCAATTCGCTCAACAACCGAAGCAAATAAGCAAATACACGCTTCAATCAACAAATTCAAGAATGCCCAAATCAAGAGCCAAAACTCTCATGAGGAACTGAAAACAAAAGTTTTAGAACAAATGGCTCAACTAATAGAATCCATGAAGATGTTGCAGCAAGGAAAGGCTTCTATAGAAGAATTAGTAACGAAGGAGCCAAGTCACCATCCATCATAAGTACTTCTCGAACTATTACTCAGAATCAGGTACAACCTAATCATTCTAGTTCTCAAGTACATATTGAGCAATATACAAATGCTAACACTGTGAATTTGAGTACGGGGAAAGGGCTTTTACCTATGCCTAAAAATAAAGAATATGGTGAATGTAGTAACAATAGAGGCCCTAACACTCATTGGAATGGGAATTGGATCAAATTGGATCCACCACATTTTGATGGCACTAACCCTAGAAATTGGGTAAGAAAATGCTAGAAATACTTCAGAATATACAACATACCAGAAGAACAAAAGGTGAAATTGGCAACAATATTTTTTGACTATAAGTCAGATAATTGGTTATAAGGTTGGCAATGTCAGCAACAAGGGGTGGTTACTTGGGATTACTTTGCAGAAGAAGTTTGTAATAGGTTTGGGGAACTCAGCAACTTTGAAATTATGGAAGAATTTAACAAATTACATCAAGAGTCTACTGTGACTTGCTATCAAGACAAATTTGAAGAACTGAAATCTTTAATGATCAAGCATAATCCTGGTTTAAATGAACCCTATTTCATATCCAGCATCATTAGTGGATTAAATGAGGAACTAAGCTCCACGGTTAAAATGTTCAAACCTGTTACATTGTCTCAAGCCTTTGAGCAGGCTCGCTTACAAGAAAAGTGCATTAAAAGCCTTACTTAAAAAACAAAAATCCCAATTTAAACCTACCCTTGCCCCAACCTATAAGCCTAGTAATACCAACTATAGACCACAGTCTTTACCTTTAAGCCAATACCATAAACTAAGCCAAATTCCATTCACTAACCCTAGACCACCAAACACATTCAAACCTTTTACTAATCAAACTACCTTAACTGATCAACTTAAACCAAAACCCCCTATTAATACTTCTGAGTTTAGAAGGCAGCCAGGCCAGTGTTTTAAGTGCAGGGATAGGTATTATCCAGGACATGTGTGTAAAAATAAATAACTATTGACAATTGAAGGTACCCATGAATTTTTGCCTATGGAGGAAGAGGAAGTGTTGTCTACAGATGAAGAAGACCAAGACCATTCACAAGGGGAGATCTCTATGCATGCCTTTGATGGTAGTTCATCTACTAACACTCTTAGGATTCAAGGTACTGTGGGCAGCAAATCAGTGGTTATTTTAGTGGATACAGGCAGTACACACAGCTTTTTGGATACCAAAATAGCTAAAGAGGTCCATGTCAAATCCGTCAAAACTTTTACCTTGTCTATCACCGTGGCAAATGGTCACAGAATGGCCAGGAAGGATAAATGTCCAAATTTTCAGTGGGAAATGCAGGGCCATGTGTTTCATTTTAAAATTAGGTTACTGGAGCTAGGAGGCTATGACTTAGTGCTTGGTGTAGATTGGATGAAGCAATACAGTCCACTGGTTTTTTATTTTATCAGTCCTTCTTTATCCTTTATGAAAGAGGGTACTCAAATCACACTTAAAGGTATATTGGAACAAGGTATCTTAAAGATAATGACTCGGAAACAATTGAAATGCTGGATCAAAAGAAGATGGTCTCATTTTGCTGGGCAACTATTTTCCATAGGATCTAGTCCATCAGTATCTTCCATACTTTCTCTGTTTCTCACCAACAGTCTTTACAAAACCTACTCTCCTTATATGCTTTTATTTTCCAAGAGCCATAATCCCTCCCTCCCTCTAGACATCAAGATCACACTATTCCCCTAAAACCAAACTTCAAACCAATCCACATAAGACCCTATGGATATCACCATTTCCAGAAGAATGAAATAGAGACTCAGGTGACTGAAATGCTCAAAAACTCTATTATTCAACCTAGCCATTCACCATTTGCCTCTCCTGTTCTACTTGTTAAAAAAAAGGATGGGACATGGCGGTTTTATATTGATTACAGAGCCCTTAATGCTATGACTATAAAGGATAAATTTCCAATACCAATTGTGGAAGATCTCTTGGATGAGTTACATGGGGCAAGATTCTTCTCTAAGATAGATCTTAGAGCTGGCTATCACCAAATCAGAATGGCTCCTCAAGATGTGTACAAAACAGCTTTCAAGACTCACCATGGCCATTTTGAGTTTAAAGTAATGCCCTTTGGGCTTACTAATGCTCCCGCCACATTTCAATCTTTGATGAATGCTGTTTTTGGCCCTTATTTGAGAAATTTTATACTGGTGTTCTGTGACGATATAGTTATTTACAGTTCCATATGGGAGTCACACCTAACACACTTGGAGATTGTGTTTCAACTGCTTGCTGAACATACTTTATATGCAAAACAATCCAAGTGTTCATTTGCTCAGTCACAAGTAGAATACTTAGGTCACATAATTATAGCAGAAGGTGTTCAAACAGACCCATCAAAAGTACAAGCAATGCTTAATTGGCCTCAACCAGCTACAGTGAAGGCACTCATGTCCTTTGGGGGACTGATAAGCTATTGTAGAAAGTTCATTAGAGGATATGGCATTGTGAGTAGACCTCTAACTGAGATGCTCAAGAAAGAAGGGTTCCATTGGTCTACTAAGGCTTTCCAAGCTTTTCACACCTTGAAGCAGTTCATGGCTACTGCTCCTGTGTTAGCCATGCCAGATTTTTCTCAACCATTTACTTTAGAAACAGATGCCTCCACTCGAGGTATTGGAGCCGTGCTTATGCAACAGGGTAAGCCAATTGCCTTCATCAGTAAGGGTCTCAGTATTCAGAATCAAGCATTATCAGTCTATAAGAAGGAGTTATTAGCCATCATATTTGCTGTCACCAAATGGAGACACTACTTGGAACAGATACATTTCATAATCAAAACAGATCATGAAAGCATGAAATATTTGTTGCAGCAAAGACTAACTTTCTATGTTCAACAGAAGGGGATAGTTAAGTTGTTAGGGTTGGACTACAGCATTCAATACAAGAAAGGTTCTGAAAACAAAGTTGCTGATGCCTTGTCCAGAAGCATTATTAATGAAAGTGAGTTGTTGAACATTTCTGGCCACTCTTTTACATCTGTCACCATTCCCATGTGGCTTAAAAAGGTCTCCTCTAGTTACACTCTTGATGAACATGCTCAAACTCTCATTTAGATGCTTTTAGTGGATCCTCAAGCTAAACAACACTTTACATATTCACAAGGTCTCTTGAAATACAAAAACAGATTGTATATTGGTTGTGACTTACAACTAAAACACAAACTTATTTAAACTGCTCACAATTCATCAATTGGTGGGCACTCTGAGATAAAAGGGACCTATGAAAGGCTTCGACAATATTTCTACCGGCCTGCAATGAAGAATGAAGTCAAGACTTGGATTAGAACTTATGATATTTGCCAAAAATGTAAAAGTGAGTTAGTTCCTTACCCTGGCTTACTTCAACCCCTCCCAATACCTACTCAAGCCTGGACTAATATTTCCATGGACTTTATTGAGAAATTACCCAAATCAAACTACAAAAACACTATTTTAGTAGTGGTAGATAGATTCACCAAATATAGCCATTTTCTTGCTCTTTCACACCCATTTACAGCCACCTCAGTAGCCCACCTTTACCTAGACAACATTTATAAACTCCATGGTTTGCCTCATACTATAGTCTCTGATAGAG